>PVIU01017141.1:0-42777 GCA_004026605.1 Ondatra zibethicus
GATAGAGACAGAGACCCACATTCACATCAGAGCAATGGACTGAGCTCCCAATGTCCAGTCAAAGAGCAGAAGGTGGGAGAAAATGAGCAAGGAATTCAGGACCGCGAGGGGCTGGTCCACCAACTGAGACAGTGTGCCTGATCTAATGGGAGCTCACCAAATCCAGCTGGACCAGGACTGAATGAGCATATGATGAAATCAGAATCTCTGAATATGGCTGCCAATGGGGGCTGACTGAGAAGCCAATGATAATGGCACTGGGACCTATCTCTTCTGCATGTATTGGCTTTTGGGGAACCTACTCTATATGGCTGCACACCTTCCTAGGATGGGATGGAGTGGGGAGGGCCTTGGGCTTCCCACAGGGCAGGGTACCCTGCCCCCTCTTAAGGAAAGAGGAGGAGGGAGGAGGGGTAGTGGGGGAGCGAGAGGGGAGTGGGAGAATGGGAGGAAGTGTAATTTTTTAATGAAAAATAAAAGAATATGAAAAAAACCAGTGTTTTTTCACTTCAGGCCACAGAAACAAACCCACACAATGAAGTCTGGCATTTACAAAGACCTCAGGGATCTCTCATCACTTCTGCAGATTATGACAAAGTAACTTGATTACAGCAGACCAATATGACATATGTGACCACTGGTATTAACTATCAAAGCCCAAAAGATATCTCTTTGAGGACCAACATAATAATTTTCTAAAATTGTGTTAGAATCATTTTAAGTCATGGTACTTCTTTGAAACATTAGTGGCAAGAAGGGAAGGTGTTTACCATTTCTATTTCAAAGAAAGAACAGAAAGTTGGGTGGACAGGGAGGGAGGGAGGACCTAGGAGGAGTTGGGGGAGGGGAAACATGATCGAAATATATTGTATGAAAAAATGTAAATTAAAAACTAGAGTAGGAGAAAGAGGGCCAGTGAGATGGTTCACTGCGCACAAGGCCACCAAGCCTGATAAGCTGACTTCACTCCCCAGCATCCCTGTAAAGGGGGAAAGAGAAATGACTCCAGAAACTGTTATCTGACCGCCACATGTGTCATGGCACATACGCCTCACTACACATAAATAAATAAATGTAATTAAAACAGGAGGAAGAAAGATGAAGTAAAATCCTTGGCTCTATTCATCTTACTAGTACAAGTAGACTCCTGTACATTATGTAGAAAAGAAACACAAAAGGGGTTTTAAAAGTAGAAAGAAGGTAGAGCTCTTCTGGCCCTTGGGATAGGAGGAATGGCAGCAATATTCTCTTTTTCTTACCGGTGTCAGGCTTGGAGTTGAAGAACATAGTGATCAAAAGCATTAACAGGCATAGACCCAAAAAAAAGCCCTACAAAAGCCTGTTCTCTCTAGCCATAGAATTATATAAAAAAATATTAAACTTGCAAGACACAAAATTTGCAGGCAACAGCCATCCTAATCCAGCCAAAACTGGAGAAAAACCCATAGGCCCACCTACATACACCCCTGCAACAAAGACAAACGGAGAAGCCTAGTAAACTCTCCTTACGAGGCTGGATGACAAGTCTCAAAACTTTCAACCCTCTGACGATGTGCAAACAGAGAAGGTCAAGTCCAGAGCAGAAATCATCATGCCTACAGCTGGCTATGAGGTCCACCCATCCACACTACACTGGCAGAGACACGAGGAGCTTCCGTTTCCAGCCCCATCTAGAAGTAACAGAGCCCTCTCTTCTCCCTTTTGAAGCTGCAGAGGAGGAGACTTAGTGGAGAGTTTGGACTTTCAGTGCCTTAAGGACCCTATTGCTGAAACGCCACACATGTTTGCAGGACATAGAGAAATCAATCTGGGAACTGACTGGGAAACTTCCTCCCTGGTGGCTAGCTTTCATAGTTCCAGAGGGTGCTATGCAAACTTCTGAGGGACAAAATTAATGACTGTCTTACCCAGTGTTGGACCCTGAATGCTATAATACCAAACTGCCAGGATATATTTGCTCACTGGTGCAAAAATACCACGTGGAACCAACCATTTTCTTATTGGATTTGAGGCCTGCAACATAGGAGAGAATCTTTGCCTTGTACTGAGAACTTAATCAAAAGCCTATGGCTTGGGAGGTCATAGATACCATGGGGGAACCTACTGTCATTATTTTACTAAGTGGTCATGTTATCAAGCTGTCTTCTAAATATTTATACCTATACCTATAGATCTGTGCTCTTCTCAACCTTGGTCACAGAAGCATCTATTTGTAGTGTGTGGAAGGTAATGTAGAGTCTCAACAAGTCAAGGTGATAAGAATTAGTGACTGGGTGTTCAGTTCTAAGTGAATCATCTATACTAAACACCTCCACCCCCGGGACTCTAGGAAGATCCTAGAAGAGGAAGGGGAGAGAGAGTAAGAGCCTGCTCATGGAAAAGGGGGCTATGATATCTTTTGGACATCATGCGGCTATTGTGTTCACGAACTCAGAGCGGCTGTGGTTATCTGTAGAAGACCTGCAAAAGATCTTGATCAAGTGGCTTGATCAAGCCATTCAGAATTCCAGCATGGATGAGGGAACAATACATGTTAGCTGAGGAGCCACTAGCAGCTGATGGCTTCTGAGGAGGGAAAGAATCTTTTCCTTGGAGCTATGGTCACAGGTAGGTGGCCCATGCACCAGTGAGGGAGCTCACACTCATTTTCCACGTGCATGTGAGCAGCACTAAGCGAGCTCAGTGAGAGACCAAGAGAAGACATGAAGCTGGGAGGGGATGTATTGAGGAATAATCTAAGGCGATGGGCTACGTCTTCTCCAACCACATCATCCTCTCGAATAAACTGTTCCTTTAGGGTGCTTTTGTCAGGTATTTTATGACAGCAAGGAAGAAAAGTTAACTAATGTAAATGCCATTTGTAATCACTCAAAAATGGGAATTCATAAGGGTAAATCTAGCAAGATACACACAGGTTTACATGCTGAGAATGATAAAGAGGTAATGAAAGAAACCATCAAAAATTTCTATTTGAATAAATAGAGATGAGGGCAGAGTGTTCATGGTTGGAAGAATCAACATAAATAATGTCAACTTTCTTCAAATTGATATACACCTTGTGGTGGCTTGAATAAGAATGGCCACATGGGCTCATATATTTGAATGCTTAGTTACCCGGGAGTGGCACTATTTGAAAGAATTAATTAAAGATTATGAGGTGTGGCCTTGTTGTACTAGGTGCTGCCTTGTTAGGAGATGTATGTCACTAGGAGTGGGCTTTGAGGTTTCAAAAGTCCAGGCTGGGTCCAGTCTCTCTGTCTGTTTCTCTCTCTACCTATGCATCAGGATGTAGCTCTTGGCTACTGCTCCAGAGCCATGTGTCCAGCCATACTCCATGCCATGATGATAAGGGAAAACTAACAAAAACTGTAAAGAAGCCCCCAACTAAATGTTTTCTTTTCTAAGCGTTGCCTTAGTCATGGTGTTCCTTCACAGCAGTGCAACACTGACTAAGACAGAAGTTGGTGCCAGGGACTAGGGTATTGCTGTGACAGGCCTGACCATGCTGCTGTTCAGAGGAATAGGAAAAAGTTTGAGACTTTGGACTAGAAAAGCAGTTGAAGATTTAAGAGGAGCTTAGGGGACCATCCCAGTAGCAACAAGGATGGTAGTGCTGAGAATAATGTTGCTCCATCTCAAGAGATTTCAGAGGGAAAGAATATTATCAGCTGGCTTAGAGACCATTCTTGTGATATTCTGGCAAAGAATGTGGCTGATTTTTGCTCCTGTCCTAAAAATCTGCCAAAGGCTAAACTAAAGAGTTCTTGAATTAATGGCATTGGCAGAGGAGATTTCAAGACAGCCCAATGTTGACTGTATATATCAGTGGTCACTTTTATGCAGATATACAATGAAAAAGAGCAACTAGAGCAAGGAGAAATACAAAATGTGTGAGGAGAAAAAGAGAACCAAGAAATGGTTTCTTGGAGCCAAGTCCAGTGCTCAAGGAGATAAAATTTTTTACAGAAAAGCCTGTTGCTAAATGAAATAAAGGTAGTGGTGATCTCAGCACGAGACCCCACCCAACTAAGCTTCCAACTTGTGAAAAGCCTAAGCACTGAAGGAAACCATCAACAATAGAAAGCAGATGCTACTGTAATTGAAGGAGAGGACCACATTACAGCCCCAGCAAGCAGTAGAACTTGGCAGCTTTGGCCATGTGGTTCTTGCTTTAGAGCCAAGGATAGAAGAAACGGGTTATGGAATCTCCCTCTGCAATTAAGGAACACTGCTGAGGCCAGGCATGTGTCTGGGGTATCACTGAATGAAGGCCCAAAGAGGCCATTGTGTGAAGCTGTGAAGGTGAACCCTGGATGGCCTTGGAGATCTCAAGGTGTTAAAGATGCCAGAGTCATGGGATACATCCCATTTCCTCATCATAGGACCAGTATCACCTCTCCAGAATTCTTTCCCCTTGTCTATGGTTTCTTTTTTCTTTCCTGTTTTTTTGCAGTGCATAGGTCAGAGTTCTTTAGAGGAACAGAAGTTATAGAATCAATTTATGAATATTTAGAAAGGAGATTTATCAGCTGGCTTATTAGAATGACTTATGTGGGGGTTCATCTAGGTCAAAAATGACTGTCTTCCAACAGGAGGTCCAAGAATCCAGTAGTTGCTCAGTCCATAAGGCTGGATGTCTCAGCTGGCCTTCAGTATATGCCTGAATACCAAAGAGGTAGGCTCTAATGCCAGTGAAGGAATGAACTTACTAAAGAGAGCAAGATCAGGAGGAAAAGAGAGAGAAAGATTCCTTCTTCCATGTCTTTTATATAGGCTGCCAGGAGAAGGCGTGGTCCAGATTAAACGGGGATCTTCCCACCTCAGAAGATCTGGATGAAAGATGTATCTCTCCACCTCAAAAGATCCTGGTTAAAAATCACTTCAAATGATTTAATTAAGAAAACAATCCCTCACAGGTGTGCCCTGCCATTTGGGTTTTAGTGAATTCTAAGTATAGTCAAGTTTGCAACCAAGAATAGACATGACAACAGACCAATGAGATTGGTTTTTGCAGATATAGACAACAGTATTCTAAAGTTTACACAGAAAGTTAAAGAACTAGACTAGAACCAAGAAATAACTTAGAAAGAGAAGAATAAAGTTAAAGTGTTGTAGGAGCCTGCTTGCTTGTTCCCAGCTTCCCAGACTCAAAATAATCACACAGAAACTGTATTAACTAAGTCACTGCTTGGCCTATTAGCTCTAGCTTCTTATTGGCTAGCTCTTACATCTTAACCCATTTCTATTCATCTGTATATTGCCACGTGGCTGTGGCTTACCAGCAAGATCCCATCTGGCATCTGTCTCTGGTGGGGCTACATGGCTTCTCCTAACTGTGCCTTCTTTCTCTCAGCATTCAGTTTAGCTTTCCCTGCCTAGCTGTACTCCCTCCTATCACTGGACAAGGCAGATTAACCAATAAAAGCAACACATATACAGAAGGACTTCCCACACCATTTCACCTTTTCTGTTTAAATAAAAAGGAAGGTTTTAACTTTAACATAGTAAAATTACACATAGCAAAACAGGTATAAGCAAGAATTACAGTTACAACATTTATATCTACTTTATCTTTTATCGTTGCTAAGGTAAACTATAACTATCTATTCTTCAACTCCATCAAAAACCCCAGAAGGATATAATATTACCTAAGTTAACAGAAAGTGCATTGTAAGCAACTTCCAAAACTCTAGAATTTACAGAGACATCTCTCTGCCTGGACAGTCACCCAAAGTTCTTCTGTATCATTGGAGCATCTATCTTCAGCTTACTGGCCCATAATATCCAGAAGACTTTTCTACGAAGAAGGAAACTTGAAGATCTGTTCTGCCTTGTAATGGCAAAGTACATCAGTTGCTTTCTTCTGTGTCCTGTAGAATGTCTGGCAGACTCTTTCATGTAGCAGGAACCCTAAAGGACCATCTCACCTTTAGGCAAGGTCAGCAGTCATTTCTCTGTGGGTCTTGCATGTCCACTTCATACAGCATAGCATCAAGCAGTCCAGGCAAGAGCAGTTTCTTATCCAAATGGCTAACCAATGCAATAAGGAGCCTCTTCGGTGCCCATCATCCTCTTGAAGTACCTTGGTGCTGCCAGAAGCAGATGTGTCTCACTGTCATGAAAAGTCCTAAGTTCTTAAACATTTTAAATGCCATATTCTATAGTCTTAGAAAGGTTTGAAGAATGCTTATCCATCTGAAATACATCTCTGTACATCTAGAAAATCTAACAAGCTTGACTATTATAGATGATTATCTATTAATCTATATTTCTTAATTATATATTACATTTTTAAATGAGATGGACAAAAACAATACCTTAATCAAGATCAGAAATACATATATACAGTATAACAAATTGACGTTAAATTTGTATCAATAAACCAACATCCATACCAGTGCAAATCTCTATAGCATATCCTCCCTTTAAATGTAAACAAACATTTATAAACAATATTTGGGGATTTGGGCATAGTTCTCTCCAAACTGATTCCTGCTTTTTGTTGGGTAAAGTATTTTTGGGGGTGTTCATGGTGACCTTTCAGGAGGTCTTGGTCCATCAAACCACATTAGTCTGGATTTCACATGTTCTCATTCTCTGTGGAAACAAAAGAAGAACCTCTTTTCCAAAGCAACAAATCCTAAGACCCAAATTCTGAAGACATGGTACTTTTAAAATATCTACGCTGGTTTAGCTTAGCAGCCCATACAATGAAATATCTCTCTGCACTTAGCTCCTTCACAGTCAAAAAATTCAAAGAAAACATAAAAATATACACAATCTAGACTCTGTATATTCTATCTTTATGTGGCTTATTTTTCTTACTCTATCACTTTTTCTACAAGTTTAATATTTATTTTATTATCTTTAATCCTTTAATCTATGATTGACTGTCCTTTTTTATATTACATTTACTGTCTCTTTATTCTTTTTCTTCTCTCTCCCAAGCTGACATACATTGTTAAACACACTGTGTCTCATTTAGAGGTCTTTTATGTCTGAATGTGTCCTTATCGCATGTCTGTAATCGTTTTCTGACCAGGATGGCTTCTTAAAATGCTAAGAGCTTCTTAAAAACCTAAGCGGCAGCATTGCTAGGGTAAACACAACCCTGCCTGCTTGCTCTGCCCAGTCCAACATGGTGGAAATCCATTCACTGCCTCTGAGACTGCCATGAGGGAGCCATGCTCATCACCTCAACTCTAGTAACCAGTTGGCCCATGCTGCTACCAAGTAATTTGCAGCATGCTGCCCACAAATCCCATTCAAGTGCTCAGCCTCCTGAAAGAGCCAGAGTTAGTATTGGCAGCACAAACCAGGAAGCCGCCCTTTTGAAACCACACTTTTTTTTCTGTTACCACTGAATCAGGAAGACCTCTGTTAAAGGAGCTGCAGCATGTCGTAAGCAAGCAGAGCTTATCCCCAAAATATATGCAGCTAAACTTTGTTTTTTAGTGTCTAGAATTCCTTTCCAAGCCCTCTCAAGTTTTATGTGGATTTAACTGGCACACGTTGGAGCACCAATTTGTTATAAGAAACTGTTTGTTCATTCCTGGCTTCCCAGACCAGAAATAACCACACAAAAACTGTATTAAATAAGTCACTGCTTGGCCTATTAGCTCTAGCTTCTTATTGGCTAGCTCTTACATGTTGAATTAATCCATTTCTATTAATCTGTGTATTGCCATATGGCTATGGCTTACCAGCAAGGTTCCGTCTGGCATCTGTCTCTGGCAGGGCTACATGGCTTCTCCCTGACTCTGCCTTCTTTCTCTCAGCATTCATTTTAGTTTTCCCCCGCCTAGCTCTACTCTGCCCTATCACCAGCCAAGGCAGATTCTTTATTCATTAACCAATAAAAGCAACACATATACAGAAGGACTTCCCACACCATTAAAGGAAATGATTTACCTGATTCTAAAACTTTCTATACAATACAATTAATCAAAACTGTCTGATGTTGGTGGAGGGATAGATACAGATCGTTCCTTGTAAAATAGAGCTCCTAGAAACAAACTCACAAAAATATGCCCAACTGCCACCACCTGGGACCATGTTGGGATTTGAGGGCCATGATGCCATGGGGGCCATGCCAATCTGAGTGACTTGCACAGCCACCTGGGGCCATGATGACATCCTGGCCTGGGCTGATACCTAAGATCATGTCTGGGTCCATGGTTCTATCATGGCCAAAGTCTGTGTCAATGTCCCTAGCCCATGTTACCACCAGGAGCCACATGGGTGCTACAACCTGTAACAATGTTGGTGCCTGAGGGCTATGCTGCCACCATATACATGCTGATATGAATGCCCTGTGCTGTCATCTGGGGCCATGGTATCCAGCCAGGGCTGCTACCATGAGCCATGTCTGGCTCTGTAGCCCTACAGCATCCAGGGAGGGTCTGAGTTGATATCCATGGCTCCTGTTACCCCTGAGGGCCATGCAGATGACCAGGGTCTGGTCAGCCACCTGAGACCATGCCAGTGTCTAAAGGCCATACTGCTACTGGGGCCATACTGATCTGGGAGGCCAGTGCTGCCATCTGGGGCCATGAAGACATCCAGGCCTAGTCTGTTGCCCATGGCCATGTCTGGTTCCATGGCCCTGCAGTGACCAGAGTCTGGGGTGATGTCTGTGGCCCCTGTTACCACTGATGGCTCTGTTGGGTCTGGTCAGCCACCTGAGATCATGTTGGTAAACAAGGGCCATGTGCCCTTCTGGGTAATAATGATCCGGGTGGCCTGTGCTGGCACTGGGGCTGTGGTTATATCTGGGCCCGAGTTGGTACTAAGGGCCATGTCTGAGTACATGGTCCTGCTTCAGCTGGGGTCTGTGGTGATATCCATGGCCTTTGTTAGCACAGGAGGTCATTGGAACCATGCCGTGCTGAACCAACCCTGCCCCTTGCTGGTTACTGCAGCAGAAGAGATGGCCCTGCTCCTCAGGGGAGAGCTCACCCCCACACTTGGGAAAGATGGCCCCATCCCTCAGCACAAGCATGCCCCTCACCTGGGCAGCACACTAGAGCTGGGCAGCACACTAGAGCCAGCTCTGAGGGTGTGAGAGCAACAGAGCTGACCCCAACTCTCTTGTCTGCCATATGGTGGCATGGGTAAGAGAAAGATGCCCTCCCTTTTCTGCCGCTTGCTACCTGTAGCAGGTAAGAGAGCTGGCCCTGGGGTCACTGGAAGGAGAGAACTAGCCCCACCCCTCACCAGCTCCAGCACACAGAAATGCAGACCCTGTACCCTAGCTGAGCAGCACACTAAAGCTGATCCTGTTGTCCGAGGTGCAGGTGAAGGCAGGAGAGTTGAACCCCTTTGTATACCCCTACAGCAATTGGGAGAGAGGGCCTGGCACCTTTCCTGGACAAAACAGTAGAACTGGCCCTGGTGGTGTGAATGTGGGTGAGACAGACCCAAGGATCTGAGAGCAGAATTGGCCCTGCTCCTTGCTGTAGGCTGCATTGGGTGAATTAGCTGAGACAGTGCTGGAGAGCTTGCCTGGATAGTGAGGATGAAGGAGAGCTAGCAGACTGACCAACCCAGCTACCACCCAGGCCCAGAGCCAGGGCTATGGGTTGGCCCACCCCAACATCCACCTTGTCTATAAACTGTTGGAACAGGTGAATGGGACAAACCTACAGATACAAAACATCAGGGGCTCCATGACACAGGACAACGACAGGATATCCAAGAGGAGCAGGAGTGAGAGCCCACTATTGGTAGTGGAGCAGAGACCAGAGGCCTCGAGCCAGACCAATGACTTGTGACAATGAACACTTGCAATAAAGATAAATGGACTAAAGGGTAAACTGTGTGACTCAATTGGCCACACTACAGCTTCCATGAAATATTCTACTTTTTTGTTTTGTTTTGTTTGGCTTTTGGTATTTCTTTTAAATTTGGTTTTGATATGGGGAGGGAGGTTGCAAGGGCAGAGGTCAGATGTGAGGGAACAGGAGATAAGAGGTATTGAAATGCATGATGTGAAATCCACAAAGAATCAATAAAAGTCAAAAAGTATACCCAACTGATTGTTGACGAAAGTGTAAAACCAATTCAATGGCAGAAGTATAACTTTTTCAACAAATGGCTTAGAAGCTATTGGATAGGCCTAGGCAAAACCCCAATGTAGGAGGAGACTGCTTGCTTGTTTCCCGGCCATCCAGACCCAAATAAACACACAGAAACGATATTAATTCCAACACTGCTTGGTCAATGACTCTAGCATATTCCTAGCTGACTCTTACATCTTAAATTAACCCATTTCTATTATTCTGTGTGTCATGACGAGGCTGTTGCCTACCAGTAAAGTTCCAGGGTCTGTCTTTTGCAGCAGCTACATGGCCTCTCTGACTCCACCTACTCTCTCTAGATATATCTCTTCCAGCCTCACTATATTCTGCCATGCCATAGGCTGAAGCAACTTTATTCATTAGCCAATAAAAGCAACACATATACAAAGGGACATCCTATGTCACCCTAAAATCAAACCGACACAAAAACCTAAGGTCTAAGCTTCAAAACTTAAAACAAAGTAAAAACAAACAAAGTCAAAACACATCACCATGCTAGGCAGTGATGGTGTGCACCTTTAATCCCAGCACTTGGGAGGCAGAGGCAGGGGAAATTCTATTAGTATGAGACTAGCCTGGTCTACAAAGCAAGTACCAGGATAGCCAGGGGTGTTACACAGAGAAACCCTGTCTTGAAACACCCTCTACTGGTTTAAGTTTAAACCCTGAAGTCGTAAGTCTCTCAGTTAAATAAAAAGACTAATTTACCTAATCTCAGAGTGTTTTTGCAGAGTGCTGGTGGTTAAACGCAGAGACCTGTAAATGTGTTCAAACACTATCTATACATGTGCTCCAACAGTATGGCTGAGCTACTCCAACTTGATTTTTTTTTCACTGAAGAAACTCCATCTGTTCCCTGTACTGGCTGCACTAATTTGCATTCTTACCAATGATTTGTATGAGCTCTGTTTTCTTACTATCCTCCACATTTATGATTTTTTTCTCTTACTGATAATAGACATCTTAGTAGGTGTACTATGGTACTACAGTGGGATTTTAATTTGTTTCCTCCACAATTAGTAATATTGAGCACTTTACATGGAACTTTTGTTAATTTGCATGTTTTCTTTGGGAAAAAGTCTCTTTGGGCTCTTTACACACTAAAATAAAGTCACATTTTTTGTTGCCATTGTGTTATAGAAAAATAAATATGAACTATATATATGTGTGTATATATACACACACATGTGAGTGTCTCTCTGTGTATATGTGTACATGTGTTTGTGTACATGTTGAGGACCAAGTCCAAGGCCTTGTGAATTTTTAACAAAGTATCTTATCACTCAGCAAAACCTGTAGTCTTCACCCGATACTAATTTTTCAACACACATATACTTTACAAATACTTTTCACATTCTTTTTTTTCAGGTTTTGATTTTTTTCCATGATATTTATTGAGATCTACATTTTTCTCTGCTCCACTCCCTGCCTCTCCCCTCCCCCTTCAATCATCCCCCAAGGTCCCCATGCTCCTAATTTACTCAGGAGATCTTGTCTTTTTATACTTTCTACTTCCCATGTAGATTATATCTATGTAAGTCTCTCTTGGTGTCTGTATTGTTGTCTAAGTTCTCTGGGATTGTGGTTTGTGGGCTGGCTTTCTTTGCTTTATGTTTAAAAACCACCTATGAGTGAGTACATGTGATAATTGTCTTTCTGTGTCTGGGTTACCTCACTCAAAATAATGTTTTCTAGTTCCATCCATTTTCCTGCAAAATTCAAGCTGTCGTTATTTTTTTCTGATGTGTAGTACTCCATTGTGTAAATGTACCACATTTTTTTATCCATTCTTCCATCGAGGGGCATTTAGGTTGTTTCCAGGTTCTGGCTATGACAAACAAAGCTGCTATGAACATAGTTGAGCACATGTCCTTGTGGCACAATTGAGCATCCTTTGGATATATACCCAAAAGTGGTATTATTGGGTCTTGAGGAAAGTTGTTTCCTAATTTTCTGAGAAATCACCACACCGACATCCAGCTTGCATTCCCACCAGCAATGCAGAAGTGTTCCCTTTTCCCCACAACCTCTCCAGCATAAGTTGTCATCAGTGTTTTTGATCTTGGCCATTCTTACAGGTGAAAGATGGAATCTCAGAGTTGTTTTGATTTGCATTTCTCTGATGACTAAGGATGTTGAACATTTCCTTAAGTGTTTTTCAGCCATTTTAGATTCCTCTGTTGAGAGTTCTCTGTTTAGGTCTGTACCCACTTTTCTATTGGATTATGTGATCTTTTGGTGTCCAATTTCTTGAGTTCTTTGTATATTTTGGAGATCAGACCTCTGTCTGATGTGGGATTAGTGAAGATCTTTTCCCATTCTGCAGGCTGTCGTTTTATCTTGTTGACCTTGTCCTTTGCTTTACAGAAGCTTTTCAGTTTCAGGAGGTCCCATCTATTGATTGTTTCTCTCAGTGTCTGTGCTGCTGGGATTCTATTTAGGAAGTGGTTCCCTGTGCCAATGCATTCAAATGTACTTCCCACTTTCTCTTCTGTAAGGTTCAGTTTGGCTGGCTTTATGTTGAGGTCTTTGATCCATTTGGACTTGATTTTTGTGCATGGTGATAGATATGGGTCTATTTTCATTTTTCTACATGTTGATATCCAGTTATTCCAGCACCACTTGTTGAATATGCTTTCTTTTTTCCATTTGAAATTTTTTACTTCTTTATCAAATATCAGGTGTTCAAAGATGTATGGATTGATATCCGGGTGTTCTATTCGGTTCCACTGGTCCTCCTGTCTGTTCTTATGCCAGTACCAGGCTGTTTTCAGTACTGTAACTCTGTAGTAGAGTTTGAAGTCAGGGATTGTGATGCCTCCAGAAGTTCTTTTATTGCCCAGGATTGTTTTGGCTATCCTGGGTTTTTTGCTTTTCCAAATGAAGTTGAGTACCGTTCTTTCAAGGTCTTTGAAAAATTTTGCTGGGATTTTGATGAGCATTGCATTGAATCTGTAGATTGCTTTCAGTAAGATTGCCATTTTAACTATATTAACTCTGCCTACCTGGGAGCATGGGAGGTCTTTCCACTTTCTGGTATCTTCTTCAATTTCTTTCTTCAAAGATTTAAAGTTCTTGTCATACAAGTCTTCCACTTGTTTGGTTAGAGTTACTCCGAGATATTTTATGCTATTTGTGGCTATTGTAAAGGATGTTGATTCTCAGATTTCTTCCTCAGCCCTTTTATCATCTGTGTACAGGAGGGCTATTGATTTTTTTGAGTTAATCTTGTATCCTGCTACATTGCTGAAAGTGTTTATGAGTTGTAGAAGTTCCTTGGTAGAATTTTTGGGATCACTTATGTAAACTATCATATCATCAGCAAACAGTGAGAGTTTGACTTCTTCTTTTCCAATTTATATCTCCTTGATCTCCCTTTGGTGTCTTATTGCTCTAGCTAGGACGTCAAGAACTATATTGAATAGGTATGGAGAGTGGACAACCTTGTCTTGTTCCTGATTTCAGTGGAATCGCTGGGAGTTTCTCTCCATTTAGTTTGATGTTGGCTGTTGGCTTGCTGTATATTGCCTTAATTATATTTAGTTATGTTCCTTGTATCCCTGCTCTCTCCAAGACTTTTATCATGAAGGGATGTTGTATTTTGTCAAATGCTTTTTCGGCATCTAATGAGATGATCATGTGGTTTTTATTTTTCAGCTTGTTTATATGGTGGATCACGTTGACAGATTTTCATATGTTGAACCATCCCTGCATCTGTGGGATGAAGCCAACTTGGTCATGGTGGATGATGGTTCTGATGTGTTCTTGGATTCAATTTGCAAGTATTTTATTTAGTGTTTTTGCATCAATGTTCATGAGTGAGATTGGTCTGTAGTTCTCTTTCTTAGTATTGTCTTTCTGTGGTTTGGGTATCAGTGTAATTGTAGCCTCATAAAAAGAGTTTGGCAATGTTCCCTCTGTTTCTATGGTTTGGAATAATTTGAGGAGTATTGGTATTAGTTCCTCTTTGAAAGTTTTGTAGAATTCTGAGCTGAAACCTTCTGGTCCTGGGCTTTTTTTTTGGTTGGGAGACTTTTGATGACTGTTTCTATTTCTTCAGCAGTTATAGGTCTGTTTAATTTGCTTATCTGGTCTTGATTTAATTTTGGTAAGTGATATTTATCCAGAAAGTTGTCCATTTCCTTTAAGTTTTCCAATTTTGTGGAGCACAGGTTTTCAAAACATGACCTGATGATCCTCTGTATTTCCTCCGTGTCTGTTGTTATGTCCCCCTTTTCATTTCTGATTTTGTTAATTTGGACATTCTCTCTCTGCCTTTTGGTTAGTTTGGATAAAGGTTTGTCTATTTTGTTGATTTTCTCAAAGAACCAACTCTTTGTCTCATTGATTCTTTGTATTGTTTTCTTTGTTTCTATTTTGTTGATTTTGGCTCTCAATTTGATTATTTCCTGCCATCTAGTTCTCTTAGGTGAGTTTGCTTCTTTTTGTTCTAAAGTTTTCAAATGTTCTGTTAATTCACTAGTGTGGGATTTTTCCAGCTTCTTTATGTAGGCATTTAGTGCCATGAACTTGCCTGTTAACATTGCTTTCATTGTGTCCCATAAATTTGGGTATGTTGTGTGGTCATTTTCATTGAATTTTAGGAAGCCTTTAATTTCCCCCTTTATTTATTCCTTGACCCATTGATGATTCAGGTAAGCATTGTTTAATTTCCATGTGTTTGTGGGTTTTTTGGAATTGGTATTTCTGTTTACTTCTAGTTTTAAAGCATGATGATCTGATAAGTTACATTGGGTTATTCCAATTTTTTTGTATTTGTTGAGGTTTGTTTTGTTACCAAATATGTGGTCAATTTTTGAGAAGATTCCATGAGGTGCTGAGAAGAAGGTATATTGTTTTTTGTTTGGATGGAATATTCTATAGATGTCTGTTAAGTCCATTTGAGTCATAACATCTGTTAGTTCTCTTATTTCTCTGTTCATTTTTTGTCTGATTGACCTGTCCAGTGGTGAGAGGGGAGTATTGAAGTCTCCCACTATTAGTGTGTGGGGTTTAATATACGATTTAAGCTTTAGAAGTGTTTCTTTGACATATGAGGGTGCCCTTGTATTTGGGGTATAGGTGTTCAGCATTGAAATTTCCTCTTGATGGATTTTTCCTGTGACTAATATGAAATGACCTTCTTTGTCTCTTTTGACTGATTTTAGCTTGAAGTCTATTTTGTTAGATATTAGGATAGCTACACCCGCTTGTTTCTTAGGTCCATTTGATTGGTACATTTTTTTCCCAACCTTTTACTCTGAGACGATGTCTGTCTTTGAGGTTGAGATGCATTTCTTGTATGCAGAAGAGGGATGGATTCTGTTTTCGTATCCAATCTGTTAGCCTGTGCCTTTTTATGGGTGAGTTGAGTCCATTTGCATTAAGCGATATTAATGACCAGTGGTTGCTATCTCCTGTTAATTTAGTTTTCATCGTTGGTGATGTTAATTTGTGCATTTTTTTCTTCTTCGGGATTTGCTGTAATGAGATCATCAATTGTCTGTGTTTTTGTTGGTGTAGCCATCTTCCTTGACTGGAGTTTTCCTTCTAGTATTTTGTATAGAGCTGGGTTTGTGGCTAGGTATTGGTGAAATCTAGATTTGTCATAGAATATCTTGTTTTGTCCTTCTATGGTGATCTACAGTTTTGCTGGGTATAGTAGTCTGGGCTGGCATCCGTGGTCTCTTAATGTCTGCATAATGCTTGACCATGACCTTCTGGCTTTCATTGTCTCCACTGAGAAGTCAGGTATAATTCTGATAGGTCTACCTTTATATGTTACTTGGCCTTTTTCCTTTGCAGCTCTTAATATTCTTTCTTTACTCTGTATGTTTAGTGTTTTGATTATTATGTGGTGAGAGAACTTTTTTGGATCCAGTCTATTTGGTGTTCTGTAAGCTTCTTGTATCTTCATAGGCATATCTTTCTTTAGGTAGGGAAAGTTTTCTTCTATGATTTTGTTAAATAAATTTTCTGTGCCTTTGAGTTGAACTTCTTCTCCTTCTTCTATACCTATTATTCTAAGATTTGCTCTTTTTATGTTGTCCCATATTTCATGGATGTTTTGGGTCAAGCTTTTGTTAGATTTAATGTTTTCTTTAACTGTTGAGTCTATTTCCTCTGTTTTATCTTCAGCTCTTGAGATTCTCTCTTCTATTTCTTGTATTCTGTTGTTCATACTTGCATTTGTGGTTTCTGCTCTTTTTCTCATGATTTCTGTTTCTATAATTCCTTCGGCTTCTGTTTTCTTTAAAATTTTTTCCTGTCTCAGTTTTCAAGTCCTGAATAGTTTCTTTTATATGTTTGAGTTCTTTTTCTTGGTTTTCTTTAAGTGATTTGCTGATATCTTCCAATTTTTTGTTTGTTTTTTCCTCCATTTCTTTAAGGTAATTTCTCATTTCATCTTTAAGAATTTCAAACATTCTCTTGGGATTATTTTTTTAGATCATTTTCTTCTAGTTCATCCATATTTGGTTGTTCAGGTCTTACTTTTGTAGGGTCTTCAGGTTTTACTGGTATTGTGTTGCTCTTTGTGGTGTAGCATGTGATCTTACCTTTTCTACTCATCTTTTCCTCTAATAGGTGTGGTTGGGGCTGTCTGAGATTCTGTTGAATAATCTTCTATGTGCCAGTGAATCCAAAGCTAAGATAGTTTTCCTCGTGGTACAGTCAGTGTCACAGTTCTAGTTACCCCGTTGGTTATTCCTGTTTCTGGAGGTAGCTCAGTGCTCCTGTGTTTTGGTCTGCTCTCTTGGAGTTTGCTGTCTCTACTTTGGCCTAGGCTGTTGGCTTTGATCTGTTTCTGTAAATCTTGGTCTGGATCTCCTCTTGCAGAAGTCCCTGGCTTGGAGTTAGACCTGTTCTGGTGGTGACTCCGGATCTGATCGCTGGCTGGTTCAATAGTGATCTGCCTGTGTCCCGGGACTGGGTTTGCTCTTGGCCTCTGCTCCTGGTGGAGCTTGTTTTCTCTGTGTCTTAAGTAACTGAGTCAGTCCCACTCCGGTTCCAGTGGAGGTCGCAGACTCTGAGTCAGGTCGTTGGCTCAATCCTGGTCTGCCAGTGTCCCAGGACTGTGTTGGCTCCCAGGGATGGGTTTGCTCCTGGCTTCTGCTCTTGGTGGAGCTTGTTTCCTCTGGCTTTCTCTGTCCTAGGAGTCTCGTTCAATTCCACTCCTGTGAAATTTGTTGCCCAAGGTGGAGTTCCTTGCCTCAGGGCAATTTTGGCTTAGGTTACCGGCTTTGACCAGTGTCTGTAAATCCTAGTCTGGGTTCCCTCCTGCAGAAGTCCCTGGGTTGGAGTTGGTCCTGGAAAGGTTTCTGGTTCCAGTCGACTGCCTGGGAGGTTCTAGGCTCGGGTGTGCCCAAACCCACAGGGGACCTGCTTACTTCCTCAGAGGTCTCAGACTCGCGCTGGGACCTGCAGGGGTTCCAGGTTCCTGCCTATTCCCTTTGATGCCCCAAACCAATGCCCAGACCCACAGAGCATCTGGCTCAGGCCTACTCTCTCTGAGGTCCCAGACTCGCGCCTGGCCCCGCCGACATCTCTGGTTCCTGCCTATTCCCTTGGAGGACCCGGGTTCACTCACACCCAGGCTGACAGTGGTCCTGGCTCCGGCCTAGTTCTTGGGAGGTCCGAGACTCTCACCCAGTCCCACGGGGTGTTGGCTTAGGTCTACTCCCTTGAAGGTCTGGGATTCACGTCCGGACCCTCAGTTGTCTCTGGCTCTGGCTCACTTGCTCAGCAGTTACTCCCTTGTACCTGTTCTGCTGGAGATTGTTGGCTCTGGATCTGGTCGCTGGGTCAATCCTGATCAGCTGTGTCCTGAGACTGGGTTTGCTCCTGGCTTCTGTTCCTGGTGGAGCTTGTTCTCTCTGTGTCTTAGGTAACTGGTTCATTTTCATTCCAGTTCCAGTGGAGGTCGCAGAGTCAGGTCGTTGGCTCAATCCTGGTCTGCCAGTGTCCCAGGACTGTGTTGGCTCCCAGGGCTGGGTTTGCTCCTGGCTTCTGCTCCTGGTGGAGCTTGTTTCCTCCAGCTCTCTCTGTCCTAGGAGTTTCGTTCCTAGTTTTGTTATTCTTATAAAGGTCTGGAGTAAACCTCCACACATAGAGCCCAACTGAAACCCCACAAGGGTACCCAAAGTACACAGCACAGGAAAGATGTGATACTAAACAAATGCTGGGGGGACTGAATATCTGCATGCAAAGCAAAGTAATTCATCCATCATCTTATTCCAAAAACAAATAGCAACTCAAAACAGGATAAATATTTAATATAAGACCTTTAACTATAAAACTCCTAAAAAAATAGTTTCATGACATTGTCCTTTGTTGTGATTTTGTGGTTAACACACACACACATACACAAATACGGGCACAGGGCAATGGAAACAAAAATAAACAAGTGGGGATTACATACAGTAAAATATTGTTTATGTATTGTGTAATTTGGTGTTTTAGTGGGACTCCTAACAGTGGGAGTGTAACTGTCTCTGACTCTTTTGCCTGCTCTTAGGATCCTTTTCCTCCTTAATATGAGGGTAGGTGCCTAGTCTTATTGTAACCTGTTATGCCATGTGTGGTTGATATCTCTGAGAGGTCTGCCCTTTTCTGAAGGAAAAAGGAGGAGCAATGGATCTGGGGGAGAGGGGAGGTAGGAGGTGGCTTTGAGGAGTGGGGGAAGAGGAAACTGCAGTCAGGATGTAATATATGAGAGAAGATAGATAGATAGATAGATAGATAGATAGATAGATAGATAGATAGATTGAGAGGACTGTCAAAATGTCTCAGTGGGTAAAGGAGCCTGCAACAACTCTGCTAACCTGGACCTACATGGTTAAAAAGAGAGAACTGACTCCCACAGTTACCTTCTGACTACCATGTGTGCACAATGACATGTGTGCAAGTACACACACACACTAAAAATAAATGTAATATTTTTAATTCTTTTCTTCATAGTTTAAAAAAGGATGCTACCTTTGGGTTTAGGGCTAGATAAAGAGTTCTTTAGACTTGACACTAAAATAATATCATATAAGGAAACCTGGTTAGTTGTACTTAATCCAAAACAAAAATGTTGCAAATATGATGGCTTACATCTGCAACCCCAGCACTTGAGAGCATAAGGCAAAGGATTACGAGTTTGAGGCCCCCATCTGAAAAATCAGTATGGTTAAAATCCTTTTGTGGCACTAGTAATCCAACACAAGTACTCACATGTGCTAAGGAAGTGTTCTACCACCGAGACACAAAAGTGGCCTTAAAATTAAATGTTTTTGCTTTGAGAAAGACCCTGCTAAGAAAAGCAGACAAGCTGTAGACTAAGAGAAAACATTTGCAAAACACACATCTGACAAAGGGCTGGCATTTAGACTATAACAACTCTCAAAACTAACAGAAAAAAAAGGGCAACCCATTTAGAAAATATGCAAATTATAAAAACATTTTATCAAGAAATATATGTTATAGATGAAAATGAGGACATTACAAGATGAACATCAAGCAAGATATCTCAGTGGGTAAAAATGTTTGCCTTGTAAGCATGAAATGGCCTGAATCCAGTCCCCAGAGCCCACAACAAAAGAGAAAAAGAACTCCACGAAATTGTTCTCTGACTTCTACACATTCACAATGGCATATGCACGTCCATGCACAGACATCACACACACACACACACACACACACACACACACACACATACACACCACTACCACCACCACCAGCAGCAGCAGCAGCAACAACAACTAAAAAATTTAAAAGATGGCCACGAAGGTACGGCCCTTTCCTAGCATGTGAAAGGCTTTCCTCTACATATGCAAGGGTTTCCATCTGCAGTACCAAAAACAGTCATTAGACGCAAGGACATTAAAGCCATAATGAGATTATCACGACACTAACATTGCTGTATGCTTTTTAAAGGTGACAACACCAAAATGCTGGTAAGAAGACAAAGAAACTGGATCCCTCATTCACCTCTCATGTAAACAGATCAGCTGCAGCCTTTCTGGAAAACAGTCTCTTTAGAAAGAATGTGAACTGAGAATACAGCAAGGCAATCTCCTTCCTGGGCATTCTGTCCAGAGACATGAGGACTCACGTTCACACAAAAGCCTGTGTATTGGGTGGAGAACACACCTCTGTGGAAGTGTCTGTCCTGGGTGGTTGCTTTGGAGTTTTCTGAGACAGGGTCTCAACATACTCCAGGCTGGCCTGGAACTTACTACATCTCCCCGGATGACCTTGAAAGTTTTACTTCTCCTGCCTCCACCTCACAAGAGCTAGGGTTACAGGCTTGTGTTAACAAACCTGGCTCTCAAGTGGGGAATGGGGCAGCATCTAAACGCCAGGTTGGGAACTCTAAAGACAAAAATACTGATTATCGTACAATAAAAGCATATTTGAAAGGGGTTTGTGGGCTTTTTTTCCTCGCAGACCTTTTGCAGCAATCTTTTGAAACAAACTTTTTGAAAGCAATCAGGAAGAAGTAACCTGATGAACACTGGCTCATGACGCTTCCTGGAGATTTATTCTAGAGAGACGGGGGCCCAGAAGAAGGGGTATTTGGATGATTTCTGTTAGCACAAGCCAAGAGATCCACTTGCTTGTAGTGCGTGCCTCTGAAGAGGGCGGTTGCTACCGTCTTGCCCTGAGATGGAACTCATCGGGTTTGAAACATAAATTAGAAGGACTCTGTGTTCCCAGGAATGTAAGGAAGTGTCTTTGTTCTGATACACGAAGATTAAGAGTTTCAGGTCAAGAGACCTGAAAAACCAGAGAATGCCACACTGCCTCCTGGACACAAAGAGAAATGCCAAGTTCAGGTCAGAACATATTTAGCTGATAATATTTATCATGTGGTTATCAAGCATGGCCTGTGCCTGTGTTCTGTCCAAACTTGGAAAAGAAGTAGGCAGTAAGAGTGACTAAAAATTCTACAAGCCCAATTATGGCAACACATTGTATAAAGGCAGGCTCCTAGGAGTGACTTGAAGTCGGTTTAAAAAACCAGAGGCGTGAGGTGCTACTGGGTCTAATGAGAACATACTTAGGGGTTCTCAAAAGCCAGTCACAAAGCCAGGCGTGTCTAGGGGCGTGGCCCTGAGGCAGCAGCCAATAGCAGAGAGGGCTGTTACTAGGATGAGGGGAACAACCTCTGAAGCAAGCGAGTGCCACAGCTACCTCAGGCAGAGGTTCTGTGAGGCTGTCTGGGATTCGAACTGTTCCAGTTTCCTCCAAACTTCAATTCTCACTTTCCACTGCGATAATGGATGACGCCGAGACCGAATTCCAACGGATGATCCGCCGCCACTATCGCGAAAAAAGAGAGCTGCAAGCTCACATCCAGGACCTCAGAAGCTCTCTCCCAAAGAATGACAGGAACAGAAGAAAGCAGTTGCTTGCTGATGCTGCCCGCCTCGAGGCCGAGATGGAGCAGAGGCACCATCAGGAACTGGAGAAATTTCAAGAAGATCTTGACACCAGTGTGGAATCGGTTACAGCCAACCTCACAAAGATGAAACTCAAGAATCTGCCCCCACGCCCATCGAAGGCCCGGAAAAGTTGTGAGCGAAAAGCTAACCTGGAGAGACAACGCCCAAAGAGGATCCCAGTGGCCCAGGCCAAAAAGCTGGCCACCTAC
This sequence comes from Ondatra zibethicus, assembly GCA_004026605.1. Lineage (NCBI taxonomy): Eukaryota > Metazoa > Chordata > Mammalia > Rodentia > Cricetidae > Ondatra > Ondatra zibethicus. The sequence goes on from PVIU01017141.1 coordinate 21,718, forward strand.
CGCCATGAAGAGGAAGAGAAGGTCGCTGCCATTTTGGGGACTAAAAATCTGGTGATGAAGACCATCCCTGCTGATGGCCATTGCATGTACCGTGCCATCCAGGACCAGCTGGTGTTCTCGGTGACTGTGGAGAGCCTGCGCTACCACACGGCCCACTATATGAGGAAACACATTGATGACTTCTTACCTTTCTTCGCCGAACCCGAGGCCGGCAACTTCTACACCCGTGAGGACTTCCTGAGGTACTGCGATGACATCGTGCGCAGGGCATCGTGGGGTGGCCAGCTGGAATTGAGAGCTATGTCGCACGTCCTGCAGACCCCCATCGAGGTGGTACAGGCCAACTCGCCCATCATTGTGATCGGGGAGGAGTACAATCGGAAGCCAATCATACTGGTCTATCTGCACTACGCCTGTGACTTTGGGGAGCACTACAACTCAGTGAAGCCCATCGAGACCGCAGGAGCCGCCGCCGTTTCCAGCAGCCACGGACCTCGGCCCTAGGAGTCATGTTTCTGCCATGCTTGACACCTGCAGATCCTGGGAGAGCGGGAACAGCTATGGCATTTCTCAGTAGGAGCAGATGCTTTTTCCTTGGCTGGTTTATTTTCTTCCAAGATTTACTTAAATCCTGAAATCTGTCCCTTCCAAGCCCTGCCTCGTTTTGTTTGTTTTGTTTTCCCACTCAGTTATTTGCGTCCTCTTTGGGGGACAGGCTTAAGCACGGAAGAATATCTCCTTGGGGCAACCAAGAGGCTTATGTTTCATTGAGTCTAACTTCATTTGGCCCTGAGGCACCTTTGTCTTCTTCAGGCTTCAATTAACGTTAGGCTGAAAATGGAAATGCTGGATTTTGCTTATTGTTTACCTGGGCTTGAATGAGTTTAGTAGAAAGGTTCAGTTTGTGGGATTTTTCCCTATGTAGCTATCAAATCACTTGATAAAAGAGGAGTTTGTGTAGCTGAAGTGATTTATGAGTGTTTTTCATTGTTTTTTCCGAAAAAAAAAATGTCACAGCTGGCCATTTGGTTTGCTTTTAATCGATGTTCCAATGCCCGGGTTACAAGCAAGTCTTCCAGTAGTAATTTCATTGTTTTGTTTTTCATTCAAACTTGTAAAGCTGCAAATGGATTTTAGTTGCTCAATGTTTTCTGAGCTCTTAAAAAATATGTTTTCAAATTTAAAAGCTAAGTGTAACTGTTAGATACAGAAATTCAGTTTAAATGAGCCAGTAGGTCAAGTAAGGGTTACCTCAAAGATGTGGAAGATCTGAACTTTGTGACTTTACTTAAGAAAAAAAAATTTAAAGCAATTTTTGCAAGTTCTACGGTAGTTGATGCAGTTTTATGTAAAAGAAAACAGTGAACAATCCAGCTCTGTGTTTGTTAAAGATGTGTTGATGTCCAAAAGAAGAGCAGAATGGAATGATTCGCGTAATTTCTAAGGTTAATCATAAGGTCCTGTATTTCAGTGAAGTTACTTAAATTCATTTTTAAAAACCTTTGTCCCTTCCAAATGTTCCCAAATAATACATGTCAGTTCAAAAATGTTTAAAACCAATTGTGCAATGTGTTAAAAGATAAAAGCAGCATTCAAAGCACTTGCTTTGCATTTCTTGTGTAGCTGACTCAGTCCATATGAAGTTTGTAACCCAGCTGACCTTCAGTAAAGGACTCCTAAGAACAGGAGCCGGTTGGGGGTGGGGGGGGACAGATGAGGCTCTGAGTAATACACCTGCAGCCTTGGTGGCGGCCTGGAGTGAAATGTTTCCCAGGCTGGAATTTGGGAGGAATTTACTCTAAGGATGCCCTAGTCTGCTTCGGGATGCTTCCAAAATCCAAATGGGGAAATCCTGACAGACAGCTCTAGCTATGAAAACAAGAAGTTTCAGCTAGTCAGTGTCTGAAAAAAACCACAGTATTGGGTACATTATGGGAAAGAGCCCGTTATAGGACAGGGACACTGGGATTGGGAGTTAGGGAGGAAGGGGGGCCAAGCTTTGGAGAGGAGGCAAAAAAAATGTGCTTGAAAAGAGATGTTATCTACAGAGGGAGGCCTGGCTGGGAAGGAGGGTGAAGGCTGAGGACAGAGACAGCCTAGGGGAAGCCTTCAGAGGCTGGAGTTGAAGCTGAGTAGGTGGGCAAGATGAGACGCAGGTCATCAAGAGGTTTTTGAGTGTGTTTTTTGTTTTGTTTTGTTTTGTTTTAAAGAAGCTTGGGTAGACAAGACGACAAGGACAGGCTCTAGGGAAGGGGCCTGACTAAGGGCGTGAGTGGAGGCTACTAAAGGGCTATAGAAATGAAAAGGGTGCTTTATGGGGTGGGCTATGTAAAGTGGGAGGAGGGCGTCTGTTTGGCTAAGACAGCGGCATATTGATGGACGGTGGCCCTGACTGACTAGAGGCAGCACGCTGGGATGGGCAAGGAGGCCTGGCTACAGGTCAGAGACACAGACACTGTCTGGTGGAGGATTCTTGGTAGGAGAGGTGAGTCAGTTGGGGTGAGTTATACAGGGAAAGAAAAAGAGATGGGAAGGGGGCCAGGTTTGGGAAGGGAAGCTGGCTGGAAACTAAACTGTATTCTGAGGAAGGGGTCTGGGAAAGAGTGGGACTGTTTGGATAACAAGGCTAGAAACTGGGCTTCACAGGGAAGGCTTCCCAGCTGTGCACGGAAGAAAAGGCTGGAAATTGAGCAACTCACTGAAGAGGCCAGGTTGGATGGGTGTAGCAGATGACAAGTTAGTCCATGGTTCTTGAATGGGGAAATGATCAGGACAGGCAACCTGGTTAGGCAAGGGGCACCTGCTAGGGACAGGACACTTTCTGAGGAGGAGGTTCTGGAATGAGATGAGGCCTTCCTGGGGAAACAGGCATTGGCTAAGTAACCAATCAGCTTGGGAGGGGGGGTACTGGATAAAGGATTCTGACAGGTAAAGGCACCACAGGCTTGAAAGATTGGTGCAGGCTGATACAGGGACACAACTTGGGGAAAACAGTGTTGAGGAGAGGAAGATAGCCCAAGAAGGGGATAAAGGCATCTAGGGTCCAGCTTGGAGAATTAGGCCTGGGTTAGGAAGGAGTCCTAGTTTGGCAAGGGACACAGACTGGAGAAGCCGTTATCCTATGAAAGGTTATGGAGGGAGAAAAGAGCCTATCTTAGTCTGGGGTATATATAAGGATGCAGGCTCGGGTGGGCAGAGGAGCTAGGGTACAGGAGTAGCAAAGCAAAGAGGAAGATCATAGGTAAGTGATAGGCTAGGGAAAGGGACCCAGCTGGGTGTGGAAGCAGAGGGACATAGCTCTGGGCAGTAGGCGGGGGGAGGCTTTAGCTGGGAAAGGGATCATAAGGTGGGGAGAGAGGGCTGGCTTAGTGAAAGGCTGGACAGCAGAAGGATGCCTAGTTTAATTAGGAGCCCAAGGACAGGGAAGGTGACCCTGGCTGTTAAAGAAGAAAAAGTCTGCAGAAAGGGCCCAACAGGTGAATGGCCTGCCTATTGGTACAGAGAAGGCACAAGGTAGGAAAGGGAATTCAAATAGGAACAGGAAGCTAACTTGGAGACAGGAGCAGATGGTGTCTTAGGATAAGGAGAGCTGTGTTAAAACACTGTAACCAAACAACTTGGGAGCAAAGGGTTTGAGAGAAGCCAAGGCAGGACCTCAAACAGGACAGGAACCTGGAGGCAGGAGCTGATGCAGAGGCCATGGAGGGGTGCTGCTTCATGACTTGTTCCCTATGGCTTGCTCAGCCTGCTTTCTTAAGAACCCAGGACCACTAGCCTAGGGATGGCACCACCCACAATGGGTTGGGCCTTCCACCATCAAACACTAATTAAGAAAATGTTCTACAGACTTGCCTACAGCCCGATTATTTTATTCTACTCTCATACATTATATCCTGACTGTAGTTTTCCCCATCTGTCCACCCTTTCTTCCCTTCCCCCAATACACTCCTTTTTTTAATCTCCCCTTAAAAAAAAGAGCAGGTCTCCCAGGGGTATCAACTGAACATGGCATAACAAATTACAATAAGACTAGGCACAAACTCTCATATCAAGGCTGGATGAGACAATACAGTAGGAGGGAAACAGTCCCAAGTGCAGGCAAAGAGTCAGAGATACCCCCCTATTCCCACTCTTAGGAGTCCCACAAAAACACCAAACTACACAGCCACAAGGCACATGCAGAGGGCCTAGCTCAGACCCATATAGGATCCACAATTGTGGCTTCAATCTCTGTGATCCTCTGTGAGCCCTGCTCTGTTGATTCTGCGGGCCCTGTTCTAGTAGATGCAGCCAGATCTTATGAAGGCATTTTCTCAATCAAGGTCCTTCCTCTCATGACAATAGCTTGTGTCAAGTTGACATAAAACTCTCGAGCACATACAGCTTAAGAGTCCCTGGTGGATGAAAAGATTCTGGCTGGGATTAAGTTCCTCTGTGGTTGCAGTGGCACAAGCTAGAGATGCTAGTTCAAACTGAGGAAGATTACCTGGTTACCAAAAAGGGCCTTTTTGTAGAATATTACTTTAGCTATGTAAAGATGTGTTACATTTGTTTATGCTGCATTTGTTTAACTAACTGGAATCCTAAAGGTCCAGCTTCTAGGGATCTCTCTCAGGGTTCAAAAAAAGGACTCTACAATAAACGAAAGGGGCTAAAGTCTGAGGGTTAAGAAAACTACTCATGTTTCTATCCATGTTTATTTATTCTTATTCCTCATTCATCCTTGTTCTCCCTTGTTCTACCCATTACAAACATTCCCAGTCATATATGCCCTTATAGCCAGTAATTCCCCAGCCCTAGTGGTTTCCAGGGCTGGAATTCTTTTGCCTTATAGAAATCAGATAAGAGTTTTCTCATACACACACACACACACACACAGAGAGAGAGAGAGAGAGAGAGAGAGAGAGAGAGAGAGAGAGAGAGAGAGAGGAGAGCTGTGGCTGTCAGCTCTAAGGTGGGAGTGGCTAGTTCACATCTGGTGCTGCTTCTTTTTTTCTCAGCATGCATAGAAGACACCGGGCAACCAGGCAACCTATGTAAACTGTCAGGGGGACGCTAATGGCTCCTGATCTGATTAGCACATTCACCAGACACTGCAATTTCTACAGGTCTAGGTATGGAGTTTACATTTATTGCTCTAAGTGGTAAAAAACAAAGAGGAGGCCCAAGCCTCTAAATTTTCAGCTCTGGGATATGCTGGTATCAGCTGTTCTGATCGTGGGTGTTGCGGGTCTTTCTCTGGGCTGCGGTTAATTATCTCTTCTGCTGTCCTTGAGAGTAAAACACAATCACTAAGTTTCCTGAACTAAAATTATCTGTAAAGTGAGGTGAAAGTGAGCATCAGGAGTTAGGAATCTTTTAAGTGAGGTAAAAACCAGGGCATGCTTATTCTTCTATCTATCTCGGCAGCTTGGGCAAGTCCTTGGATATCTGGGAATATCTTAAGTGGGATGCTTTTGCCTGGACCCTAAACACTGACCAAATGCCTGCTGATAAATGTAATTGCAGGAAGGCAGATCTCTGTGTTTACCTAGAAGAGAAGAGCAAGGCCTGGCAGTGGGAAGCTGTTTTCACACGTAGCTAGGGGAATGTGATTAATGAGCCCTAAAGGCATAGAAAACAGTTCTGAACTGCTGAAAACCTGCTACAGGGCCTACCTGTTCCTAGAACACAGGCCAGGGAAGAGTAAAAATTGTGTTGCAGGGCTTTAGTTGGGTTACCACACAAGGGCCAAGGACTGGGACCTGGTAATGGAAGGGGTATAAGAGGGTATGTGCCTAGCAGAAAGGGAGACCAGGTTGAGAATGGGCTTAGGAAAAGAGCTTGGCTGTGGGAAAAGGGCATAAAAAGATGAAGACAAATTCACTAAATAAGGGCTGAGTAAGTGAGGAAAGGAGCAAGCCTAAGTAGGCCAAGGGTTGAGGAGGGTAGGTGAAAGGCAGGCTGAAAGGTGCCTAGTTAGGACACGGTACAAACTGGCCTAGGACGAAAAAGGAATTCCTGACTTTTAAGGGGGGCGGGACTACCTGATTAGAGGAGGAAGTACATGCTTGCTAGGCAAGGGGATCTGGGGCTATCAACACACTAACTGCAGCCAGAGTCCGAGGATTGGACACTTGTTGCAGGAGAAGGATAGACTGGCTGGGAAAGAGGCATGCCAGCACGGGCGCTAACTGCGGAAGAGGACACAGGTCAACGAAGAAGGCACTGCAGTGTGGTGGCAAAGAAGAGTGCTAGTTCCTTCTTTCTTTTATTTTTTTTTTAATTTAACATAATTTCTTTATTGATTCTCTGGGAATGTTACATCATGCATCCTAATTCTGCTTCCCCTAATCTAATTCTCCCAGCCCCCCTATATCCTCCCCTCACCCTGGTAGTGCCTGCCCCCAAAAGAAAATTTTCAAAAATCTAAATAAAATAGGCAAACGAAAAAGCAAGTAAAAACAAAGCAAACAAACAAAAAACCTCATTGCTCCTCCATATTTCCCACCTCTCTAACACCTCTTCATTTGTCCTGGTGGCATTGGGAGCAATGTGTCACACAGCATACTGTTTTATCCAATCAGCTTTACTAGCAAATGTTCATTACAATGAGTCATTGGTCTGGTTCAAGGTCTCTGGTTTCTGGTACACCATCATCACTGGATCCTTACTGAGATGATCCTCACCGAGACCCCTACCAAGTCATGGAGATCCTCTGGGTATCCTTCCACAGGATCAGACCATTCACAAGTTCCAGCAGGTCCTGGAGGGGTATAGATGTTAGGGTGGGCCAACCCAAGGCCTAGCTGTGTGCCTGGGTGGTAGCTGAGCTGGTCAGTCCGGGCCACTGGGGCTGCCTGCCTACCTCAGGTAAGAGGGGGGAGCCAGCTCCCCAAAGCCCATGCCATCAAGGTCAGTTCTTCAAGGTGAGGGTTGAGGCCACATCTCCTGTGTGCTGGGTGGGGGCAGCTCTCTGATGAGGACCAGGGCCAGCTCTCTTGCTACAGTGCCCAGCAAGGAACAGGGTCAGCTTTCCCGGGGCCAGTGAAGGGTGGAGCTGACTCAAGATGGCCCTGATATCATCAAGCATGGTTCCTATGGTCCCCTGAAGTGACATAGACCACAGACATCAGCACAGACCCCAACCGGAGCAGGACCATGGACACAGACATGGCCCTTGGCAGCAGCTTCGGCCTGGATGACCTCCTGGCTCCAGGTAGAAGCAACAGCATCAGCTTTGGCTACAGCACGCTCATGGACACTAACAAGGCCAAAGGTTTCAGCCCCAACCCTGGGCTTCCACATGACCTTTGGTGGTAACATGGGCCTCAGACTTCAGCACAAATCCAGGCTGCAGGAGGACCACAGATCCAGACATGGTCCTTGGCAGAAGTCGGGTCTGGATGTCACCATTGCACCAGGTGGCAATGTAGACCAGTCAGATTGGCATGACCCCAGTGGCAGCATGGCCCTCAGACACTACCATGGCCCCAGACCTCATGCATCCACATGGTTCTTCCAATGGCAATAGGAGCCTTGGACATCAACACAGACCATGCCTGAAGTAGGGCCAGGCCCAGACGACACCATGGCCCTGGGTTGCAGGACAAGCCATCTAGACCAGGGTGGTTTCAGTGGCAGCATGGCCCTTGGACACCAACAAGGCTACAGGTTGCATACCTGACTCCAGGCTTCTGTGTGGCCTTTGGTGTCAACAAGGGCCATGGACTTTAACACAGACCCTGGCTGCTATAGAGCCACAGACCCAGACATGACCTTCGGCAGCAGCTTGGGCCTGGATGATACCATGATCCCAGGTGGTAGCACCCAGATCAGTGTGGCTCTGGCAGCTGCATGGTGCTTGGATATCTACATAGCCACAGGTGGCAGCCCAAACACTTGGCATCTTTGTGGCCTTTGGTAGCAACGTGGATGTCCACACAAACCCTGGCTGTGGTAGGACCATGGACCTGGGCATGGCCCTTGGCAGCAGCTTGGCCTGGATGTCAACATGACCCCAGGTTATTTCTTTCTTTTTAAGACATGATCTCGTTGTGTATCCAAGGGGAGCCTGAAATTCATTAGGTTGCCAGGCTGAGCTCAAACTCGAGATCCTCCTGTCAGCCTCTATAGTGATGGAATGACAGACATGTGCCACCATGCCCAGCCTCCACCCGAGGAATTCTACAACAGGTGTCACCAAAGATGATAGATTCTCATTTTGTGGCTTGTTCCTGAATACAAGAGAAATAACTGCTCCTTCTTGGGAACCCTTAGTATCTGACTTGGTTTGCCACCCACCGCCACCATGTCTGCCTATGGCAGGAGTGAGTGGGAAGTGGTAACTCAGGCCAGATTCTAATCATGCTCAGGACACAAACCAAGAATCCTTACTGTGTAAACTGGAAGGATATGAGGTATTTTATTTTCCTATAACCTGTTCTTTTCCTATAACAGAGACTATTGTGAGCAGTTCCGTGTATGAAATAGCCATGGGACACTAGTCTCAAAGGGAACCAATTCTAGAAGTAATTTATTTGCTGACTTTCTTCCTGTTTTCTTTTGGCACATCACGGTACCTTCTTTCTTCTTGCCTTACTAACTGGATGCATACTTAGGTTCAGAAGGCAGATGTGTTTTCAGATTTGAAGTCTAACTCACCAACGCAGTTTCTAGTTTCGTGATCTTAGATAAGTTACCTAATCTTCCTTGACATGTTTCCTCCTAGATAGCATGGCATGATTAATACTTTCCTGAGCTATACCTCTTGAGGATGTTAGAAGCATTAAGTAAATATACATAGAAATTGTCCAACAGGTGCTAGCTAGTTTTCATCTCTATATAGGTAACTAAGAAATGACAGTATCAGCATTGGTAGCAGTCACCCCTTAATTTTGTCTATAGTGGCATTTTGGAACCATTTGACCTTTTTCCACAGATCCTTCCATGCAGACAAGACCCCTCACAAGGTCGTCTTTCCAGCGATTGCCACCACAGCTTCCACTAAAGCTTGCCTCGGAACAGGATAGCCTGCGTCAGAGACTCTTCAATCCAGAGTATATTCTTTCCAAATCTTTTTCTATAAAAAATACACAATAAACTCATATGTTTACAGAGCAAAATTGGCACTGCTCTATTATTGCTTTCTTTTTAAAAACATGACATTATCAGCATTCCCTTGTATCCTTAAATAGTTTTCAATATGATGGTTCTTAAAATGCTGTTAAATTCTTATTGTGTGTGCTTTTGCCTGTGTGTGTGCGTGGCTACTCCAGCACATTTGCAGAAGTCTGCTCTCTCCTTCGACCATGTGGGTCTTGGGTGTTGAACTCCTGTCATCAGGCTTGGTGGCAGGTGCCCTTAACTCCTAAACCATCTTGCAAGTCCCAATATGATGCTTTTAATGCCTACATTCTTGCCTGTGAACACAGCATAACTTATTATCCAATTCTATTGTAGGACATTTAGATTGCTTTCAATTTCTCACTACTATAAATATGCCACTGTAATGTCCTTGTAGTAAATCTCTTTATATATATTTTTTCTGATGATTTCCTTTTGGTTAGTTCTCAAAATGATCTAGATCAAAAGGAAAGACTTTTAATAATACTGGGAAAATGCCCTTGAGAAAGATGATACCAATTTTTACTTCCATGTAGTTGCCAGCAAGGAAAATTATCACCTTGATTCCCAGTGAAATTGAATAGCCTTTAGTTGTTGGCGTGTCTGTCTGACTGCTACAGGGGCATGTATTTGTTGTCTAGTCTTAATTTTTCCTTAGATTTCTATGGATGCTTGTCTTTTCCTTGGAGTTTTTCCTGTTAGGATTTTTTTTTTTTTTTTGAGCGCCGGTCTCATTCTGTAGCCCAGATTATCCTAGAACTTACTTTGTAGCCTGGCATCAAAGTCCTGTCTTCTGACAGTTAAGCTTCCTTGTTCCTCTGTTTTGATGACTCCGCAGGTTTTCCTTTGGCTGTTTTAAAAGCTAGTTTTATCATATGTTATTAGCCGTTCAGATTTGTTTCTGTCTTAGTATGCTAATTTCTTAAATTGTAATGAAATTTATCAGTTTTGAGGTTTTTATCTTGAAGGTTTCCCCATCTGAGGTGATATATATAGAGAGATCCATATTCATGAGCATTTCCTATTTTTATGCTTTCTCTTTATCTTAAGCTATACTTAATATATCTACCTGGGTTATTTGGGTTTCAGGTAGGGACACAGATTTTCCCCCAAATGTGGTAGTTAACAATGTGCCCAACACTATTTATTGAAGAACCCATCATTTCACGGTGAATTTGAAGTGCTATCTACTGCATATAATGCATTCTTATGAGATAATGACATAATAGAGAGATTTCAATCATTCACACAGAATATAGAGAGATTTCAATCATTCACACAGAATGGCTGCCTTTCAGTGACCTTAGTCTGAAATTGCTAGCTGCCCATTCATCCATTCATTCAGTATTTACTGAAGAACACAGTGACAAACAATAGCTTAGAAAGATAAAAGCTGCAGTCTTGGCACTCACCATCGTGGAGGTAACAGACTGAGAAATAGAAGGCAGCATGGTCACTGGAGTGATTGAGAGAAGCACAGACCAGAGCCAGCAGGAAGGAGTAAAAGAACAGAATGTCTCCCCATTCAGTCTAGCCAGATGGTGGAGGAGATAGTACGAGAGAGGAGAGAGAGGATGCAGTGGGAAGCAGGAGCGCTCTCTCGACGCAAGTAAACATTGTTTTGTTCCTAACAATACAATACAGATTAAATAAGTACAAATGAAATGAGAAAGTATGTTTACCAGTCAGATCAGCAAAGAAGGAAAGCATGATAACATGCTGTGCTCAAGGCCTGTTAAGACCTGGTACAAATCCACTGCTGGTAGCACAGTTAGCTCGGCTCTGGAGGGCCAGTTGGCAATACCCATCAAATTGAAACTGCAGAAGCCACCATGATTTGTGTTTCTATTGTTATAAATAAACGGTGAACGACTTGAATATATCTTAGAAAGGATAACTGATTGCTTTTGAGAAAGGACAGTCAATTTGGGGAGGGGGGATAGGAGGGAGGTTTCCGTGTATAGTCTTTGGAATTTGATAATTTGAACCATATGAATAAAAACAATTACTAATTAATTTAAACCTAACCAACAAAATAAAAGCCATGTGTCTTCTGACACAGCAGTACACTTCAGATGATATGGACTGTACAAGGTTATCTTCCAATGATCTTCATCACAGCATTGGGTACCATAGCAAATATCTAGATACAGCTGAAATAAATAAAAAAGTCACAAGAATTATTACCTCGAGGGACGGGAAGAAATGCATGAAAGGAGGAAAACAGAAAAGTTTGACTTTTGTCTCTTTTGTTTTTTGTATCTTTGTTTTGCATTGCTGGGGAATAAACCCAGGGCCTGATACAGTTATTAATGTTTTTAGCATATATTCATTGTGCACAGTGATGGACTTCCTAAGGACATTTTCATTGGTGCATATCATGCGCTTTGACCATATAGATGCCCCATTCCCTTTCTTTTTCCCTCCCTGCTCTTCTCATGGGTGCCTTCCTTTTCCCAAATTGTCTCCCTTCTACTCTCATATCCGATATGATTTTATATGTGATTATATGTTTACTGATATATAAAATAAGGGATCCACAGATGCAAAACAAACATGCAATATTTGTATCTGACTTATTTTGATTAATACGATCTGTAGTTCTGTCCATTTTATTGACTGTAAACAATAAAATTTCATTCTTCATCATGGATGAATACACTCCCTTTCTGTGTGTGTATGTGTGTATATGTGTGTGTGAATGTGTGTGTATATGTTTGTATGTGTGTATATACGTGTAAATGCATGTGTTTGTGTGTGTGTGTGTGTGTTGTGGTTTTGTGGTACTGGGGGTTGAACCTATGCTGTACAATCAATCACACTACTTCACTATCGCCCCGTGCATTTTAGCTGTCTTCAAATCGCAGTTCAATGACATCCCACCATGTGGTTTTGCAACCATTGCCACCATCCATCTCTATCTTCATCTTTCCAAACTCAATCTTCATACCCACTTTGTTGTTGTTGGGGAATGGGGTTCTTGTCCAAGCTGTCCCTGCACTGATCTCCTGTGATCTCATGAGATTCCTCTGCCTCAGCTTCCAGAGTAACTGGGACTACAAGCCATGTCACCATGCTCGGCTTCCATATCCATTACAGCAGTTCCCCACTGTCCCTCCCCCAGTCATGGTAAGCAGAATTCTACTTTCGATCTCTTCTGCTTTCTATCAATACTATGGGAACCTCATGGAAGTGAAATCACAGTGATTGTGCTTTTATATCTACCTCATTTTATTTAGCCCCAAATTCTCAAGTTTTATGTGAATCATAGTATAGGGGTGGGAAAGAGATATCAACCCCCTCAGAACCTATCTGACTGACCCCAGCTAGACTTAAGAACCAAGTCACTACAAGACTGAGGAAAGAGGGAAGTGTACATGCTTTCCTCGATTTACAGATAGGAATCTTCACAAGAGAATAAAGTCTGAAGATATGACCAAAACAAAATATGTCTGCTCTGTTCAGACAAGGAACATCAATTTGTGAAGGAATGACAGGACAAATGGAAATTCTACAGATGTCACTAAAAAATATATAAAGATGTTAAAAAAAAACTAATGGAAGACAAAGAGATACTGGACCAAATAAGTCCATCTGTTTCAGCTTCTTATAATCCCAATGTCCATACAATGGTGAGCAAGGCCATTTTCTCACCTTAGGGGAGGACTCTTCTCCCAAAAGAGTCTTAATGGCTTGCTTCCTATAAGAAAAGACAGGCCCAGGGCCAGAGAGATAACTCAGAGGGTAAAAGTACTTTCTGTGCAAGCCTGATATCTTAAGTTCAATACCTGGAACCCATGTAAAAAGCCAAATGAGATGGTATGTTCCTGTATAATATGGGAGGGGGACCACCTGGAAACTCATGGGCCAGCTAGCCTAGAGTGAAGCCACAAAAGCAAGAGAGGCCCTTGCCTCCACAAGATAGAAGGAAAAACAGTGCCAACAGCTCTCCTCGGACCTGCACAGACATCTTGTGGCACACACTAACGCATGCATCATGCACACAAGCGCACAAATAATGAATAAGAAATAAATTGCTTGTAATTAAGCAATTTAAAAATAAGAGGCACTCACTGTTCTTTCTGAAGTTATAATTCTTTGGGTGATTTCAGTTTGAAGGAACCAATATTTCAATAACATTTTGCTGTTTGCCTATGTCACACTTTGCTTATCTATTCTATTGTTAAGTAGAAATGTATATCTATAAATTATCTAAAATATAGAAAAGTATCTATGCATGTATATGTATATAAATGCACACACAAATACATACTCATATGTGGTACCGGGGATTAAATTTAAGACTTCATACATGCTAGACAAATACTCTGCCACTGAGTGATATTCCCAGTCTTAAAAAATAATTTAAAAAAACTAGGATGTATGGAATGAAGGAAGGATAATTAACACCAATGATGTTCCAAAAAGCTATATGGAAACACACACATCTATAAAGAGTTTAAACGGAGCCGCCCTATACATGGAGAAATAACGCTTCTCCTTCATGCCATAGATTATCAAGCAAAAGTGCAGTTCAGGGTGTGTGATACCACCCTTTGAGTTGCTGACCCCCAAGACAAAAACCATAGATTATTGCCATTGCCCTTGGTTACCAACCAGAACAAGATGGCAATACCCTGTTACTGAAGACTTCACAGACTTGAGCACAAGCAAATGGAGAAATCAAGCTGGTGTTGACTGACCTAGAAACTTCTTCTTTATTGAGTAGTGTTCATAGCTCCAGATGGTACTATGTAGGCTGCTGAGAGAGAAAAGTCATCAACAGTCTTATCCAACTGTCAATCCTGTAAACTACAATAATAACTGACCTAACTGATGGTTGCATCAGTGATATGGGATGGCCAACCACTTTATGATTGGATTTAAGGCACACTTTATGGGACAGAAATCATGTCTGGTAATATAAACCTGGCCATGTAGGGTTGGGAAGGTCATAGACTCTATGGGAGAACCTATTGCTATGATTTTGCTAAACAGACATAATATCAAACTACCTTCCAAATACTTATCTGTCTACCCATAGATTAGTACACCTCTCAAACCTCATCAGAGAAACTTTTTTTGCTGCAGATAGCAATTAATACAGATGCTCAAAGCTGATCAGAGTGCAGAGAACTGCATAACTGTGGAATGTTTGACCCTAAATGAGACATCTATATCACAGATACCCATCCCCACATGGAATATTACAGATCAGGGAGTGTAAAGACTCTAAAAGCCAGAAGTCAGGATGGCTGCAAAAACAGTATCTTCTAGGCATAGTAACGTGGTTGCCTGCACAAAACCTACACAAAATCACTGGGTGGTGGTGACACACACCGTTAAACTCAGCACTCTGGAGGCAGAGGCAGGTGGCTCTCTGTGAGTTTGAGGACAGCCTGGTCTACAGAGTGAGTTCCAGGACAGCCAGGGCTACACAGAGAAACCCTGTTTTGAAAAACCAAAACACAAACAAACAAACAAACAAAAATCTACATAAGATCAAGTCAATCAAAATCCCACATAGATAGGAGGCAGGCTCAGGAAGTCCCACCCCTAGCTGTGGAGCTTTGGCAGTTGGGTGCTGCTGGAGTATGGAGAGGTCCATTTTCTTGAGAGAAGTGACGCCAATTAGAGTACCCATTCCCCAGTGTATGGCCTTACATCCATGCACGTAAGCTCAGCACTGATTGGACTCAGTGGGCTATGAAAAGAGGACATGAAGTTGAGAGAAGGGGATATCAGGGGAGTGGTCTGTAGGGAGTTGGAGGGGCACGGAGGTTGATATTATGAAATTACTTTGTATACACATACATATATGAAAGTCTCAAAGAATGAAATTCAGTATAAGGTGTGGAGGGAAGAGAAAGTAATAGACTTCATGTGACATGACTGCAGAATAGATGATTTATGCGGAGGAAGAGGACCAGAAAGAGGGAGAGCAAGAGTGATGCTAGAGGGCAGTAGGCAGAGATGAGAAAGAAAAAGGTGCAACATCCTATATGTATGATGTCATCCTGAAGCTCCTCACTTTCCATGCTAACTTAAGAAACGATTTTTAAAATGTAATTATCTGGAAAAATGAAAGAAAAAAAAAAGATGGTACCTGGACCTAGTAGTGTAGGCCTGTAACCACAATATTTGACTGTCTGAGGCAGAAGAATCACAAGTTCAAGAGCACCTGGGATACGGAGTGAGGTTAAGGCCAATTTGGGCAACTTAACATGAGTCTTTCTCAAAATAAAGAAGTATGAAAGAGAGCCAGGGCTATAGGTCATCAGTAAATTGCTTGTCTAGCATTCAGAGAATCCCGGGGTTTCTCCAGCATACTTCCCCACACATCATACAAACAAAACCAAAAATTACCTGGGATGGTTTCTTAAACTTTTTTCCTGTGAAATATTTAAATACCGTGGGACTTATCTGCTCCTTGGAAGTTTGAAATAATCAATTTACATACAGAAATGGTCCTGGACTCACTCTTTTTTTAAATGAGACTCTGTGATAAGTATAATTCTTTGAAGAGAAGTTTTGCAATGTAAAAACCACCATAATCGATGGAGGTTTTTAAACAAAACCAAAAAAAAAATCAGGAAAGAAAGAGTAAATGTGACCATTTTCTCTTCTCTTAGAAGATAAATTAAGAGATAACATTTTCCTTTTGAACTTCGACTATTAAGAATTATAGGCATATGCATAACATCATAAAAATAGCAACTAGCATGCTCTCATTTGGAAGATTTGTTCTAAACAGAAAGGAAGCACAGCACATGGAGCAACAAATGGAAACCAAGGTAACAGGAAATGGTTTTCTGGCCTTCTGGGGCAGGAGGGGGCTTAGGCTGTGCACTTTCTTCGGACGTTTTCAGTTTTAATTTGGTTTAAATTATTTTGCACATAGCAATGGTGAGGCTCTGGTATGCTGTAGCTTGTACCTAGTTTCGAATAGACATAGCTTCTTAAATCATATGGGAATCTCATAACTGTGAGGGTTAAAAAAATATTGGCAATGAAAGAGATTTCTGAACAAGAAAAGATCAAAATTTAATTTCAACTCAAACAAATAATGAACCCAAGGTATTTTTGGCAGTGCTTTGCCCTGTGGTGTCATCAACTCCAGGGCAGCCTTGTTTCCCAACACACGACACGTGTGCACTGCACAGTATATGCAGCCACACCATTCACACGACAAACGTGTCCCCAGAACACCGAGACTCAGATTAGACACTACCCATTGTGTGCTATGAATTGCAGCATTTTTACTGCACATACAAAGTTTTCTGTTCCTATAGAAACATGATGGTTTAATTATGGAAAACAAAAGTCATTTTTTTCTCTCACCACTCCTCAGCATGGGAGTATCTAATTAGTAGAGCCTTTGAATATACTGTGTCAGAATATTTGATTTTAAAACTTGCTCTTGGAGTTGCTGACTTGAATTGCACTTTTTAAAGAAGTGTTAGGGCTGGAGAAATGTCTCTGAGGTTAAGAGCACGTACTGCTCTTCCAGAGGACCCAGTTTGGGTTCCTAGTATCCATGTCAGATGGCTCACAATTGCCTACAATTCCAAAGGGAGCTGACACCCTCTTCTGGGAGTGGCATATACTCACACAAACATGTACACAAACACATAAATAAAAATAAATCTTTAAAAAATATTAGATGACTTTTGGCCTGGATTAGAACAGAATTTTCAACCATTTCGAAAATGGTCCTAAACACACTTTTGCCACTTTGCATAAAACAGCATTCATAACATTGATAGCTATAAAATCAAAATATCAATAAACTCTGAAAACTGTTGAAGGTGCTCTAAGTCCTACAGTGCCAAATATCCGGCCCCAAGATTTAATTCTCTATGTAAAATGAACAAGAACATCCATCTCATTAATGCAAATTTGCTTTCTTCTTTAGTAGATGGCAAATTTATGTATACCAAAGACTTGTTTTCAAATATTTAGGATTAGTTATCAGTAATTGTTTGATCTGTGTACCTATTTTATATGTATAGGTACTTGGGGTCTTGTAAAGGTATATTAGGCTAGAAAGGATCATAAGTGAGGAAACATTATGAAGCCCCTGAAATAGAGGATGCCTTCTTTTCTGGTTTGGGCCCCTTTTCATTTTTAATGGGTTTTACCCTAGAAGAATCATGCAAATCTATATTTACCATCAAGTTCTATTTTGACTGAGTAAAAAAATACATCTCCTGAATATGTTCATTGCTTATATATTGATTTGAGGAAAAAACTTAACTACTAATCTAGATTATTCTCTATGATCCCTCCTAACACATGTGAACATACACACACATACACCAAAAATATGCCTCTAACTGTTATATGTGGCCCCACAATTACACAGAGTAGAGGTAATAGCACAGCAGTTTTGACATAAAACAAAACATTCTGATAATCAGAGATATTCAGGTTTATACAGAACCATCTCTCAGGAGGTGATGTCTGTGTCACTGGAGCTGGACACTCAGCACATCACAAAGAGGTTTTCAGGCCATTCAAACACCCACTGGGGACTTAGAAGCATCCCAATCCCCTTACCTGCGAAATTAAAACAACAAGAGCGATTTCTTCAGTTTGAGGGCAGAAAATGAACAGGAAAAGATTCAATATTTGTCTTTTTTACCCAGATAATTTTGTTTAACATGGTGATCTCTTGTTCCATCCATTGTCCTGCAAATAACATAATATAATATAATGTACATATATTCTATTCACCTCCTCATGGGCACCTAGGCTGATTCTATCCTTTGGTTACTATACGAAGGGCTGCACTAAGCATGGGGGAGCATTATCTGAACAAGGTGCTGCACACCTTTAATCCCAGCACTCAGGAGGCAGAGACAGGAGAACCTATGTGAATTTGAGGCCCTCCTGACCTACACAGAGAATTCTAAGCCAGCCAGAGCCATATAGGTAAGATTCTGTTGAGAAAAAAAATGTTTTTAAATGGATGAGCTCAGGCCTCTATTATAGTCTGCCCTTGATTCCTTCAGATATGTTTCCAAGAGAAATAATATGGCAGGGCCGTATGTAACTTTGGCTTTAGTTTTTGAAGGAGACTCCATGGTCTCACTAACCTACATTCACACAGTGTATAACGGTGCCCTCACACGCTGGCAAGTGTTTATTGTTTTCCAAGTAGAGTGAGATGAATTTTTAATGCAGTTTGATTTGATGGCTAATGATACTGAACATTTGTGTATTTTTGGCAAGTTGTACGTTTTCTTTGCCCAACTGTCTGTCCCAGTCACTTGCCATTTATTTATTAGATGACTTTGTGCTTTGGTGTTTTAACTGTTTTTTTAGTTCTTTATATATTCTGGATATTAATCCCCTATCACATGTATAGGTGGCAAACATTTTCCTCCCATTCTTCTACCCTAATTTTTCCCTTGGTTGTGAAAGAACTTTTACAATTCACGCAATCCCATTGGTCAATTCTTGCTATTATTTCCTGAGCTGTTAGAATCCTATTCAGAAAGTTACTGCCTATTCCTATATCTAGAATTGTTTTCCAATAGAAAAAAAAAAGTCATGAGGGTAAATGGGGAATGGCTTGGGAAGGTGAAGAAAAGGAATTGCAGACAAGAGAGGGCAATGGAAGGCGAACGTGATCCAAGTACATTATACACAGGTGCGATCATGCCATAACACAGCCAGTCCTTTGTACAGTTAACATAAAGGAAAGCAGATAAGACAGATAAGACAGAGATCTCTGGGCTGGACAAGGTTTCCTAGACCCCTTTGATCCAATAGGGTCCTGTTTCTGGGACCACAGAAGTGCCAATCATCTCCCAGGCCTTGTCCAGTCTTGAGTTTGGTGGAACTTAGAAGCAGCCACAGCAACCCCCAGTACCATGTTCATTAGAACCTTTGTGACTAAGTACAAAAGTGCCACTTCAGCCTGGGTTGGAAAGTCACTCAAGGGACCTGTTCTAGCGAATACCCAGAATGGCAGGAACACATTCTCAAGTGTGTGAACAGTGCCTCTGAAATAGTTGAGGGGCTTGGCAAATCGCTTCTTCCCCTGAGTATCCTTTTCCGCTCGAGAAAATAGAGTATCTCTAGCATTACTTGCTAGGCAGGGGCTACAGAAGATCCAGCAAGGAGCCAGAAAGTAATTAAAACTGCAGTTGATAGTTTCCAAGGAGGCCTAACCTGAGCTGAAATTATTACAGATCTGAGGACCCTTCCTCATCCCAAGTGGTCTGGTAAAGAGTAAGGAAATTGGGTGGGAATGGCCTAGCTAGAGTACAACGGAATGGGGAGTCTTGAAAGGTCAGCTTAGATTCCCACAAGGAGCACTGAAGGGAAGGGGGTGGGCGTTAGGCAAGCACACGAAGTGGCAGTGCTTTCCAGAATGTGACTCCCTTCACCCTCAAAAATGTCTTACTTTGCCTTTAGGCGCATCTTTCTGTCATCTTCTTGGAATGAAAGGGGTCTAGCACCAACGCCTCCCCTCCTTCAGGCCTAAGAATCAAAGTACAGTG
Organism: Ondatra zibethicus; assembly: GCA_004026605.1. Taxonomy (NCBI): domain Eukaryota; kingdom Metazoa; phylum Chordata; class Mammalia; order Rodentia; family Cricetidae; genus Ondatra; species Ondatra zibethicus. The sequence goes on from PVIU01017141.1 coordinate 41,334, forward strand.
GCCTGGGTCCACCCACCCAGGATGAAACCCAGGATTTGATGAACACATGAACTTTGTTACTTAACCGCTGTTTTGGAACTGGGACCATCTCGTGCCCATTGTCTGCTTGCAGGACTTACTAGTAAGACCCTGCATCAAAACAAAGCAAACAAAAATATTTTGTTATCAGAAGAAATGGGCTATCAGAGTCATGTTTAGGGTTGATGAATCCAATGGCATGGAGGACGGAACAGTTTGCAAAGAGAGATGAGAGGCAAAAAGGTGAAGTGAGAGGTTTCTTTTAATGTGAAAGACGTGCTACTGATCTGGACTGAGGCGGCGACAGCAGGAAGAAAGAACAAGATGACGTGCACTAGGAGCACAGTTATTGCTTCTGTGGAGTGTAAGGACGCAACAGGCCACAGGGTGAAGAACTCAGGCGAAAAAATCCCTCAGTTGGAGCTGGAAGATTGCTCAGTGGCTAGAACTGTGTGTAAAGTTATTACAGAGGACACAGATTCAACGCAATGCCCATCAAAATCCCAACAAAATTCTTCAAAGACCTCGAAAGAACAATACTCAACTTCATTTGGAAAAACAAAAAACCCAGGATAGCCAAAACAATCCTGGGCAACAAAAGAACATCTGGAGGCATCACAATCCCTGACTTCAAACTATACTACAGAGCTACAGTACTGAAAACAGCCTGGTACTGGCATAAGAACAGACAGGAGGACCAGTGGAACCGAATAGAACACCCGGATATCAATCCACACATCTTCAAACACCTGATATTTGATAAAGAAGCAAAAAATATCAAATGGAAAAAAGAAAGCATATTCAACAAGTGGCACTGGCATAACTGGATATCAACATGTAGACAAATGAAAGTAGATCCCTATCTATCACCATGCACAAAAATCAAGTCCAAATGGATCAAAGACCTCAACATAAGGCCAGCCACACTGAACCTTATAGAAGAGAAAGTGGGAAGTATGCTTGAACGCATTGGCACAGGGAACCACTTCCTAAATAGAACCCCAGCAGCACAGACACTGAGAGAAACAATTAATAAATGGGACCTCCTGAAACTGAAAAGCTTTTGTAAAGCAAAGGACATGGTCAACAAGATAAAACGCCAGCCTACAGAATGGGAAAAGATCTTCACGAATCCCACATCAGACAGAGGTCTGATCTCCAAAATATACAAAGAACTCAAGAAATTGGACAACAAAAGAACACATAATCCAATAAAAAAAATGGAGCACAGACGTAAACAGAGAACTCTCAACAGAGGAATCTAAAATGGCTGAAAGACACTTAAGGAAATGTTCAACATCCTTAGTCATCAGAGAAATGCAAATCAAAACAACTCTGAGATTCCATCTTACACCTGTAAGAATGGCCAAGATCAAAAACACTGATGACAACTTATGCTGGAGAGGTTGTGGGGAAAAGGGAACAC
>PVIU01017142.1:0-42736 GCA_004026605.1 Ondatra zibethicus
CAAGTATCTATATGGTAGAATGAAAAATCCTTTGGATATAGGCCCAAGAGTTATACAGCTCGATCTTAAAGCATATTAATTTTCATCTTCCCAAGAAAGCACCACATTGATTTTTCAGAGTGTGGACAAATTGGCACTCCCACCAGCAATCTATGAGTTTTCCTATCATTCTACATCTTTACAGGCCTGAACTGTCTTTGTTTTGTTTATCTTAGGCAGATAGATGGTTATAAGATGAAATCACAAAGTAGTTTTGATTTTTATTTCCCTTAAAGCTAAGAATGATGGACATTTCTTTACATTTATTTTAGTCATGCAAGTTTCCTCTATTGAGAATTCTGTTTAGATTCATACGCCCTTTTAAATTGTGTTATCTGTTTATATATATTCTTTATGTATATTTATTATATATATTTATATATTATGTATTATTATATATTATATATATTCTTTATATATTCCTGAGATATTTATATATTTTTATATATCATTTTTCTATCAGATGTGTAGTTGCTAAAATCTTTTCCAATTCTGTAGGCTGACATTGTATCCAAATTATCATTTGCTTTGTTATGCAGAAGTCATTCTCTTTCACGAAGTCTCATTTATTAAATATATATTTTAGTGTACAAGGTAACTACATTTTGTTCAGAAAATAATTTCCTGTGCAATGAGTTCAAAGCTATTCCCTAATTTTCTTTAGTCTGTTATGTTGTGCCTGGATTGATAGTTATTATTTTATCAATGTGGAGTAGGGTAATTAAGTATAGGTCTATTCTGATTCTTCTATACGCATCCTTTCAGTTTTATCAACACTACTTGTTGAAGTTGCTATCTTTCCTGTGTCCATTTCTGATCTCTTTACAAAAAAAAAAATAGGTGGCAATTGATGTGTCTGTGTCTTCAAGTTACATTGAGTAGGTATGGAAAGAGCAGAAAACCTAGTCTTATTCCTGATTTTAGTGGAATTGTTTTGAGTCTCTCTACATTTAACTTGATGTTAGGTGTAAGTTTGCTGTCAACAGCCTTTAATATGTTGAGGTATGTCATTTGTATCTCTAATCTTTTCAATAATTTTATCATGAAGAGGTGTTGGCTTGTGTCAAAGGCTCTTCTACCTCTAATGAAATGATCATGCATATTTTGTCTTTCAATCTATTTCTATGGTGTGTTATATTTATCAATATATATTTCTTGAATCTTTCTGGCATCTTAGGCATGAAGCTGACTTAATTATGGTAGATAATCTTTTTGACGTGCTCTTGGATTCAATTTAAAAGCATTTTATTAAGTATGTTTGAATCTATGCCCATAAGTCTAATTAGTCTGTAATCTTTCTCTGTTGGTACTTTATGGGGTTTGTGTAATAGGGTATAGAATTATATGCTAAAACTTTCTGGTCCAGGGTGTTTTGTGGCTGGGAGTCTTTTCATGACTGCTTCTATTTCCTTAGGGGCTATGGTGTGTTTAAATTGCTTATCTGGTTATAATTTAAATTTTGTGAGTGCATCTATCAAGAAAATTATTTATTTCCTTTAGATTTTTGAATTTGGTAGGGTACACGTCTTTTTTTTTTAAGTATCTCCTTGTGATTATCTGGATTTTGTTGATGTCTCTTGTAACAGCCCCTCTTTCAAAATTTGGTTAAATTAGATTTTGTCCTTCACCCCTTTTAGTTAGTGTAAATAAGGGTTTGTCAGTCTTACCAATTTTCTCTAAAAACCAACCATGTTTGAGTGATTCTTTGTATTTTTGTTGGTTTGTTTCTATTTTATAGATTACAGCCCTGATTTTGATTATTTCTTGCTATCTAAACAGCTATGTTGGCTGTATTCATGCATGGTGCACAGAAATACATGCAGGCAAAACACCTATACACATAAAAATGCTTTAAAAATAAAAATGGTGTTTTATTCTTATAATGTTACTTTTTGAGAGGCAGAGACAGACAGATTCCTGGAGTTCATCTGTCCAATAGCCTAGACTATTTTCTGAACCTCAGGCCAGTGAGAGATTTTGTCTAAAAGAATTTGTTTATTGTATCTCAGAAATGACACCCAAGGTTGTTCTTGGGCATCCACATACACATGCATGTGTGCATTGACACATTATTAACACAAACATGCACATAAGCACACACACACACTGATTTCAATGCTAGAAAGATGGTTCTGTTGGTAAAGATGTCATACAAGTATGAGGACCTGAATTCCAATCCCAACACCTGTATTAGAGCCAGGAATTGTGGCTCACAGCTGTAACCTTGGCACTAGATAATGCTTAGGGAGGTGATTAAGAAAGGCAGAGCCCTGTCTTACCAGCTGATTTATTCAATTAGTTATCTTTATGCTCAAGAAGGATTCTGACTCAGAAAATAGTCTAAAGCAATAGAGGAAGTTATCCAGCATTGAAATCTAGCCTCTAAAAGTAACATCACACATATGCATTCATACCAACAATATGTTTATGAACACATAAACATAAATGTGCATATACTACATATACATAAACATCTTTTTAAAATCATAAAAGTGTTTGAAGAGATGGCTCATGGGTAAAAAACATTTGCTATACTGGCCCAAACAAATATAGTAGTAGAAGGAAAGCTCCAACCCATGGAAGCTAACTATACCCACAAAAACACAGGCAATAGACAACTCCCCACCAGAACAGCCCATAGTAGGGAAATAGTCAACCTGACCATTCTGCAAATACACATAAATAAAAATAATGTATTTTAAAACTAATTCATAATAAACAAATAGGTATAAAGTTATTGTATTAATAGGAAATAATAAATGAAGTAGAGTTTAGATTGTCATTATGGATTATGATATAAATTAAATCATAGCATAATTAGGCTAATGTAATCAATAGGATTACATATTGGGTAATTACAATTATTGTTATTGCATAATTGTCTGTATCATACTTAATAAAATCTCAGAGGCAGATAATCAGTTTCAACCTGAAAGTCAGAAAAACAAAACAGCCAGCTTCTGGCTCTTACTTCTACCTCAGTCTGAAGTGGCTATCTAGCTTCCAGGAATACTCAGAATGAGACTGACTGAAAACTGTCTTCTTTTTTCTTATAGTCCTCTCTAGTGCTGGGATTAAAGGCACTCCCACCAGATTTCTGTGGCAAACTAGTGTGGCTACTGGGATTAAAGGTGTGTGTCAATATTGCCTGGTCTGTAAGGTAGACCAGGATGGCTGCTTTACTCTCTGATCTTCAAGAAAGATTTATTTATTAAGATGCAAATAAATTATCACTACAATTATCCTATAAATACCATAGGATAATTAGGTTAATGTAATCAATAAGTGAATAAGGTAGATTAGAGAGTTATTGATATACTCAAGAACGTATGCCTATTAGGATGATTTAAATGAAAATGCCCCCTTGTCTCATATAATGGAATACTTGTTCACCAGTGAGTGTCATTATTTTAAAGATGAGGCCATGTTTTACTAGGTGTGATTTTGATGGAAGAAGTGTAGCACTGGGGGAAGGCTTTGAGGTTTCAAAAAGCCAATTCCACACCTAGAGTCTCTTTCTTTCTGCTGCCTACAGATCTGAATGTAGAACTGTCAGCTACCTCTGCATCCCGCCTGCCTATTGCCATGTGATAATGGACTTAAACCTCTGTAACTGTAGGCAAACCCCCAGTTATATGATTTATTTTCTAAGAGTTGCCATGGTCATGGTGTCTCTTCATAGCAATAAAACACTGACTTAGTTGTCTACTGATTTTAAATATGGTTGACCAAACAACTTTGTTCAGAAACACATAGGATATACCTTGACTTGTTCTGATATTAAAAGGAGACTGTTCTCTTTACAACAGGTTCTTACAAGAATAATATCTCTTGGCAACTCATTGAGTATTTTGCTGTTCTTCTCCAAATATGCAAACATAGAAACACTACATCATGTTCTTTATCACTGTGGAATTGAGGATAATAGGAGCAAAGTTTAAAGGATTCTGCCACAGACACTTTTTTTTCAAGCTTGGTGTTGGAGGTCCTTCTTTCTTTATGTTGCTTTCATTGGTTAATAAAGAAACTGCTTTGGGCTCTTGATAGGACAGAACTTAGGTTGTAGAAGAAAACAGAACTGAATGCTAGGAGGAAGAGAGATGGAGTAAGAGAGCCTCCATGGAGCCATCATAGTCAGACATGCAGAATCTTTCCCAGTAAGCCACTGCCACATAGTGATATACAGATTAATAGAAATGGGTTAAATCAAGATGTGAGAGTTAGCCAATAAGAGGCTAGAACTAATAGGCCAAGCAGTGATTTAATTAATACAGTTTCTCTGTGGTTATTTCAGGGCTCATCTAGCCAGTCAGCCAGGATGAGCAAGCACGCCCTCTCCCTGAGAAAAATTGGCACTCCAACGTGGTTGACTATATCCATGTAAAACCTGAGAGGGTTTGAAAAAGGAATTCTAGATAAAAAAAAAAAAACAGAGTTTAATACAGCTTTTTGCTGTTTGCTGACAGTATGACACAGCTCCTTTAAGGTAGATTTCCTAACTCAGCCACAGCAGGAAAAAAGTGGTGGTTTTAAAACGCCAGCTTTCTGGGCCACTGCTGACATGAGCTCTGACTCTTTCAGGCAGTAGTTCTGGCTACAGAACATTTGAGTTGGGTTTGTGAGCAGCATTCTGCATGTGGCTTGCTTGATGGCAACCTTGGCTTCCTTGATGAAAACGTGGACTTGATGTGTTCCTGAATGTTGGGCAGTGCCCTCACGTAAGAGGCACAAGAGACTCAGAGGCACACAGTTGTTAGACTGGGCAAGGCAGGCAGGCATTTGACCTAGCAATGATGCAGCTTAAGTTTTCAGAAGCTCTTAACATTTTAAGAAGCGCTCCTGGACAGTAAAGAATTACAGATTCACAATAGGACTGATTCAGACATAAACAACCTCTAGATGGGTCACAGTGTTGAATATATGTATGTAGGCTTGAGAGAAAGAGAAAAAAAAGAGTTTATAGAGTCATAAAATAAAGTTAATGCTTTTATTTAAAGAAAAAAGTTAAAGTCTTTAAAGAGACAGAGTACAGATAGTCATAGATTAAAAGGAGTAAAGAAAAATAAGCCACGTTAAAAATGGAAATTTCATAGAGTCTGGATTCTGTATATTACTGTGTTTTCTTTGAATTTTTGACTGTGAAGGAGCTAAGTACAGAGAGACATTCCCTTGTATGGGCTGCTAAGCTAAACCAGCATGAATATTACAAAGGCAACTTGACTTCAGAATTTGGGTCTAAGAACATGTTGCTTGGGAAAAGAGGTTCTTCTTCTGTTTTCACGAAGATGAGAACCTTGGATTGCTTCCAGTCAAATATGGTTTCATGGACCAAGACTGCCTGAAAGGTCACCATAAATGCCCTCAAAAAATTAATTAGCCCAACTGCTCACTGAGATGAACCTAACACACAAGATATACCATGAAAGATCTGATAAACAGTGCCCCCAGTCAGCAGGAAGCAGAATGGACAGAACCACACCCATATTCCTAAATATTGTCTATACATGTTTTTTTTTACATTTAAAGGAGGATATTATATAGATATGAATAATTTGCATTGGTATGAATCTTGGTTTATTGATATAAATTTAAGGTCAATATTGTTATATGTATATGTCTGCTGTTGATGGAGGTGTTATAATTGTGTAGTTTATTTTAAAAATGTAATGTATAATTAAGAAATATAGGTTAATAGATAATCATCTATAATAGTCAAGTTTGTAGTCATGTTAGTTAGATTTTCTATATGTACAGAGAAGTATTTCTGATGGATAGGGATTCTTCAAATCTTTCAGAGACTTTTAGAATATGGCATTTAAAATGTTTAAGAACTTAAGACTTTTCATGACATTGAAACACATGTGCTCCTGGCAGCACCAATCTACTTCAAGAGGAAGATGGTCATCGAAGAGACTCCTTAAGGAGATTGTTAGCCATTTGGGCATGAACCTGTTCTTGCCTGGACTGCTTAATTGGACATGCAGTACCCACAGAGAAATGACTGCTGAACTTGCCTAAAGGTGAGATGATCCTTCAAGGTTCCTGCTTCGTGAAAGAGTCTGAGAGGCATTCACCCAGATACAGAAGAAAGTAATTGAACTGTCCTTGAAATTTCCTGCTTCATGGAAAATTCTGCTGGACACCATGGGCCTACAGGCTGAATATGGGTGCCCCAATGGTACAGAAGAACTTTGGGTAATTGCCCAGGCAGTGAGATGTCTCTGTGATTTCTAGAGTTTTGGAAGTTGCTTACAATTTACTTCCTGTTTACTTAGGTAATATTATATCCTTCTGGAGTCTTTGATGGAGTTAAAGAATAGATAGTTATTATTATAGTCTTCCTTAGTTATGTTAAAAGATAAAATAGATATAAATATTGTAAGTGTAGTTTTTGCTTGATACCTGTTTTGTTATATGTAATTTTACTATGTTAAAGCCTTCCTTTTTGTTTAAACAGAAAAGGGGAATTGGTGTAGAAGGTCCTTCTGCCTTTGTGTTGCTTTCATTGGTTAATAAGGAAACTGCTTTGGGCCCTTGATAGAGCAGAACTTAGGTAAGAGAAAAAGACAGAACTGAATGCTAGGAGGAAGAGAGATGGAGTAAGAGAGCCACCATGGAGCCACCAGAGTCAGACATGCAGAATCTTTCCTAGTAAGCCACTGCCATGTGGCAATATGTAAATTAATAAAAATGGGTTAAATCAAGATGTGAGAGTTAGCCAATAAGAGGCTAGAACTAATGGGCCAAGCAATGATTTAATTAATATAGTTTCTATGTGTTTATTTTAGGGCTAACCTAGCCAAATGGCCAGGACAAACCAGCAAGCCTTATCCTTGAAACACAAACTAGAACACTGAAGGAAGAAAATTCTGTCAGAGAAAGGAACACTTCATAAAAATGAAAAATCTTCAAAGTTAGCTTTATTTTCTTAATGTTTCCCTGTTTTTCTGTTGTGTCTTATTGGACTGCTTACTTTTGCCCTTTTTTGGTGTCTTCACAAACATGCTTTGTAGTTTTTTAATACTTTGAAATATTACCAGGCTTGTCTACTATATTTATTAAATAATTACCATCTTTATAAATATGAAGGGTAATCTTTTCTGTTAATTGACTTTTGTAATATTATCCTTGTATAAAATTTTATGAAGGATATATAAGCTTAAATTAAGGCTGCCAAGAGCAAAATTCATACTTCAAATCCTACTGGTATACTTCACTATTTATAATAATGGACAAATTTCAGAAATAGTCTTTTTTAGCAATTTTTCTTGTCTGTATTTGGGTCAAGGAATAAAGCTACTAATGCTTCATTACATGGTTGACTTCATTACAGTAAAACCATACACACAGTTCCTGTCATTTAAATTTTCATTTCCATTTACTTTTTCAGGCCCTAATTAAGAAGTCCTCACCAATCATGTAGGCATAAAATACAAGAGCAATTATTGTCAGACACAGACATATTTAATAACTTTGGACAGTTCTCCTGTCTACTTTTGGTGACACATTCCACTTTCAATGTCATATTAGATTCTCAAACTTTGCAGTCACACTAAAAGTTAGAACATTGATATTTCCTACCAAACTCAGCACAGCAACATCGAATCACAGTTAAAGTCATGTCAAATATAAAAAGTAAAGTCCCTTACACATGAGCCCATAAATGTAAGGAAAAAAACTGATGCCAGAATTAAACTAAACCATACACATTATTTATGGCTTCCTTGAAAATATCTTAAATATTGATATGAGACATTTGAGTTGCTGGTGAGTAACTCTGCTATTTAAATAGGTTTGAACATGGCCATCTGTATCTGTTCCTCTCTAACTCCAAGTCTTCTTCAGATTTAGGAAACCTGAACTTTCTGTGTGAAACTAGCTTAAACTTTCACCCCATTTGATGACAAAAGGTATTGAAAGTCCTTATCCTGCCTTCTATAATTATCTTCTGTCCTCTACTGTTCAAAGTGTTAATAAGGAGGAAAGGGGAGTAACTTTGCATGATACAGATACATACAGAGTTTGTAGTGAAGAAATGCATATGTTTCTGGAATGGTTACATTCCCACATTAGCCTTCACTGCTGACTGTTTTTGGTTTTAAACTGGAAAAAAATGTATTGTCAAGAAAGGAAATGGGATAGGATGATGCTTTGATTGACAAGGAATGAGATTAACATGAAAATTCCAAAAAGGGGTTTACTAAAACTTGTTTCTAAACAGAAAGTTTGGAGGAAAGAAATATATAATGACATAAGATTATTAAAATTAAAAGAAAAAATAGCAATCCATATTTAAACACAAAAATATATAATTGACATTTCTATACACTTTTTTTCACAATTTAACAGGGTGAAAAATTCGAAAGGGTCTTCAAGCATAAAAACAATTTTATAAAGATTTGAATTATAAATTAGTTATAACCTTATAGAGATACCCTTAAAGTGAGTAATTGGTAAAAGTTGGTTGTGAATATTGAATTGTAGAGAGGTCCTTAAGAAAAGATGCAGTTAAGAAAAGAGCACATGAGAAATGAATACAATGTGATACAGCAAGGCTTTATTCCTCCCACAGACAAATCAGACTGATAAAGCAATTTTAATTTTCATCTCTCTTTTCATTTAATTCAAAGAAATTCTTCCATGTGAACATTCATTCTGGGAAAAGTTTCAGTCAAGCTACATGTGAGCCCAAATCCCATCTCTGTAACTTCCTAACTGGGTGAACTTCCCAAAAGGATACATGTAACTTTGTACACATATATTCCCTTGTCTATTATGTAAAGTTGTTTGTTATAAGGAAACCCACATAACCATTATTAGGCATATAGTATATTCTGAACATTTTCTAAACATATTACTTGTAATATAATGTTCAAAATAAATTTGTGCAGGAGGTAAATGTAATCAGCACTTTTCAAGTATAAAGAGACAGAGAAATTCATGAGTATATCACAAACTGTAGAGTGTGAAACAATCATACAGGGGATCTGAACCCAGATACTCTGTCTCTGGAGTCTGCATAATTAACTACAGTGATTCAGTAATGGGTTTTTAATGATACCCAGAAAGCTTGAAAAATGCTAATATTTTGATGTCACTGAAATGGTAATATTTGAGTCTTCATATAGGATACTCAGGATCTCACCTTATTTGAGAACTAATTATACTAAACATAAATGTCAGGTAGAGATCTTCACATTGATGATACAAATTGAATGAAAATATGGCTTTAGAGGCATAGATAAGTATGCACTGCAATCTTTTGTTTTTGCTTTGTTTTTCCCAAAATTAATGTGATTTTTCACTTGTACTATGGACATCACAATTTCCTCCAAAGAAATGGTTTCCTAATACACATCAGATAAGAAAAGATATACTTGCCATGTAAATGAACAAGTTCTGAAAATAAGAGGTGTAAATGATTCCTAATCTCATATTATTAGCTACCTTTTCAAAAAATCACCAATGAAATAAGAGAATATTCTTCCTATAAGGAATGTTTGAGGAGAAGTATTTTGTTCTTATGAGGATTCTCCCCAGTCTAACCCTAGGTGACCATTAATTTCCCCACAAAAGCCCTGTCTTCAGGTCTTCAAATAGCCACATCAGTGTATAAAGTCATTGGTACAGTTTGGTGAATAAATTCCCCATCAGAGACAAAGTTTCATATGTTAAAGGCTAATTGAGCAATTATTGAGAGATGATTAAAATTGCAGTGTTATTATCTAAACAATAAACTAATTTACTAAAGAATTCATAATGCTGATGGCACATTAACTGGTGGGAAGTTTAGGATAATTAGATCATTGGGAAATTCCTTTGAAGGATATATTATTCTTTTCTCTCTATTGACTTTCTGGTAACCATAGGTGAACAATTTTGTCCATGACTGATGGCCACGATACTCTGACTCATAATGGCCCAGAAACAATAAAGTCAGTGACAACAGATAAAAGTATTTGAAACCATGAGTCAAAATAAAGTCTTCTTATCCTAAATGGTTTCTCCTATGAAAAAACATAATTTTCACAGTGACAAGTCATAACTAACACAATATTTAATATCTGAAGTTGAAGAACACTTAAATGTAGTTTGACCCCTGTCTTAAGCACAAATATTTTTTTATCTGCTTAGCTATCAATCAAGTTTGTTTTTTAAAGAAACAAAAAAATAAAATGAGTGTTGCCATAACATGTTTGCTTTTTGGTGGCTGTTACTGAGACAAAAGTTCCTCTTTATATGACTGTAGAAGACAGGGACTGCGTTACCACTTGTGTGAGAAAATAAGGCTAACAGAAATGGCTGTTCTTCCTCTATTGCTTCTAAACATGCACTGTCAATTCTGATTTTGAATCCCTATCGGGATATATTTTCTGATGGCATCTGTGCTGTTAGCAGAATTACTCCATGGGTCCTATGATCACAGTTATCCTTTGAAGTGTCATAACTATGGAATGAGATGTCTTTTCTTCAGAGATGATTTTCATGCATTTCCTTAAAAGCCAATTACAGCAGACTAAAAATGAATATATTTACAACTGCCACATTTTCTAAAAGAAATGGCATCTTTCACAGAAACTCCTGCAATGACCAGATACATAAGCCTGGGGAATTAGACATAGTAGTGTTAGATGATGCCATTCTAATGAGGGTATCAAGTGAGAGGTGATATGATCCCTGTGCCTATAGTGGTAGAAATAATAAACCACTTAACAGGAAAGCTTTACAGAGGTAGACTTGGATACCACATGCACATTCAAAGTCCAGTTCTGCTAGTTATACAAACCCTGGATTTACGGCTGCTCTAGCATTTGAAAGCTTTGCCCTGTGCTTGCTAGATCAATTGGCTATCTTAAAAATAATTATTTTTAAATGATATTAATTAAAACATCTATTAAGCCCTACAGAGAGAGCATCTCAATATCACTAATATGGGACTTCAGACTGTGAAAAGGGAGGAATTTACGCAAATGATAACTCAACATATGGCCCATTGTATCTACTAAAAGACAGAGATTCTACATCCAATAACAGTTGGTGTTCATTCCAGGACCCTAAGAAAAAGTCCTAAAGGCAACAAACTTTATTGGATTCCTCTTGAAGGCTGTATACTTGCTGGAAAGATGAACTTTGACAGGGAGCTGGGTGCCTACATAGTATGTAGAGTCAAGTCTGATAGTCTTAATGGTTTGCTGGTAGGTAACAACTTTAGAGTAAGTGAAAGGAATACAACAAGAAACACAGGGAGCTGGCGAGGTTTGTCAGGGTTTGTTTGCTGCTTTTATTTTTTTACAGTACTTTTGATGGTTCATAGAAGAAACTTCACATCCCCTTGTTTATTCTGATAATACTTTAGGAGTTCACTGTATCCTCTGTGACAGATAAGGAAATATGAAGCATGTGATCACCTGAGTCTGGCTTTCTGATAAAAATCACATGGTAAGATGGCACTATTTCTCACCACAATTCTTTACTGTTAATTTTGCAAGAACTTGTGTACAGTGGACCTAATTCTGGATCAACATAGAAATTATTTACACAGAACAAATACAGTAGATTTTTTTCTTTACCTCTTGCCCTCAATAAGTTTGTTTTTCTTTTAGTAATGTTCTTGTAGCTTACATACTGGTTACATAAAGAGCAAACTGATGAGACTCTACTGATGGAAATACCATATATGTTTGATGAAAGATGTAGAAAAATTGAGGTGTACATAGATTAGAGTATGCTCTCCTACTGGCTGGTTTTCATGGTGCCAGATGGTTTTATGCAGACTGATGTGAAATAAAGGCACTAGAGGTCTTACTGTGTTTTGATCTCTTTGAACTATGATAACAATCTGCTAGTCAAAATATACCCATTGCCATAACAGTTTCTGTCGTGGAGTTAGTTCAACACTAATAAAATAGGTTTGCAATTTCTACACTTGAGTGATTCCAAGATTAGTATTAAAAACCTGTTCTAAGATTAGTATTAAAAACCTGGTCTAATTGATATAGCATCAAAATAGTTACTACATATTTATGTTTGCACCTACAGACAAAAGCTAATCAGCTTAAACAGAGAAGCCAGTCCTTGCTATGAGCAGAGGTAAATGTGAAGACTTACAGCAATATGACATGTATATTACTCCCATTTATAACTAAAGTAACATTGAAGAAAAGACATAAAGAATGTAAGAGTCAGAGGATGGTGAGAGGTCTGGGAAATATCATCTTCTAAACAAAGCATGCCCGTGGCAAAAATTAATACAGAGTATCTCTGCATAGTGGCACTAATGTAATAAAAGTAAGGCCTCATAACAATGAGCTCTAAAGAGAAGAAGGATACAACAGGCCTTACTACATACTGTGAAGCTTCTGCCCACTATCATGTTTTTGGAGACTGAAAGATATATTAAGAATACAACTATTTAATATAAAGCTTATATACTTCTGATGGTTGGTTCCACACTCAGTATCAAACAGTTTAATTAAAATACAACACCACTCTCTGTGTGTGTCTCCCCCACTCTTAAAATATAAATATGGAAAAGAGATATTTTGGGGGAGAGTAGCAGAAGGAAAATAGTAGAGGATGGAGTGCAAAAGGCCAGAATATACAGTGTATAGGTATGAAATTATAAAAGAACAAATTTTAGCAATAAAAAATCATCAAGTAAAGTTTGAAATTAAACCATCACACATTCCCCCAGAAATGTAAACACTTGACATCTCATTTAAGATAAGGCATGGAAGTGAAATTGATTTTGCTAAACATTTGTGAAATAGAAAATTATAGTTAAGATTTTAAATAACCCCTTATATATCAGAACTATGACATTCTATACTATTGAAGGGAAAGGAGGAATCCTGACAATGCAGCCAGAGATAGGAAAAGTAATATGAACCATGGGAAGAAGATTGAAAAGATAGGTTACTGTTGATGGAGACTGTTCATTAATTCCTGGCTTCCCAGACCAAAATTAATCGCACAGAAACTATATTATTTTTAATACTGTTTAGAATAGCTTAAGCATCTTTCTAATTAGCTCTTTTATCTTAAATTAAACCATTGCTATTCACCTGTGTATCATCACATGGCTATGGCTTATTTTGCAACGTTCTGACATTTGTCTCATTTGGTAGCTACATGGCTTTTCCCTGACTCTTCCTACTGTCTCCTCTATCTGCTTGGAATTTCTGCGTTGCCCTATTCTGTGCTGTAATAGACCCAGAAAAGATTCTTTATTAACCAGTGGTATTCGCAGTACACAGAGGGGAATCACACATCACCTCCCCATTTCTGTCTAAATAAAAAGGAAGGTTTTAACTTTAACATAGCAAGATTACATACAATGAAACAGTTATCAAGCAAGAATTACAGCTGAAATATTTTTATCTACTTTATATTTGCTCATAACTAAGGGAAACTAATTATAACTATTTATTCTTCAACTCCATCAAAAGCTCCAGAAGGATATTACCTAAGTAAACAGAAAGTGCATTGTAAGCAAATTCCAAAGCTCTACAATTGACAGAGACATTTTGTTGCCTGTACAGTCACCCAAAATTCTTCTGTACCATTGCAGTATCCATCTTCAGTCTACAGGCCTATAGTATCCAGCAGACTTTTCCATGAAGAGGGAAATTTAAAGATCTCTTTTGATTTGCACTGTCAAATTGCATAAGTTGCTTTATTATGAGTCCTGCCAAAAGTCTGGCAGTTCTTTCTTTGAGGCAGGAACTCTGCATGATAATCTATCTCATCTTTTGGAAAGTTCATCAGGCACTTTTTTCCCTGATAATTTTTTATTACTTTATGAATAATACCAATCAAAATTTCCACTTCCTCCCACACTCCCACTTCCCTCCCACTCCCCCGCTCACCCTCCCCCATTCCCCACCAGTCCTAAGAGAGGCCAGGGTACCCTGCCCTGTGGAAAGTAAAAGGTCCTCCCCCCTCCATCCAGTCTTAGAAAGGCATGCATCCAAATAGAATAGGATCCCAAAAAGCCAGTATATGCAGTAGAGAGAAATCCCAGTGCCATTATCATTGGCTTCTCAGTCTGCCTCAATTGTGAGGCACATTCAGAGGGTCCAGTTTGATCCCATGCTCGTTCAGTCCCAGTCCAGCTGGATTTGTTGAGCTCCCATTAGTTCAGGCACACTATCTCAGTGGGTGAACCAACCCATAGTGGTCCTGACTTCCTTGGTCATATTCTCACTCCTTCTGCTCTTAACCTGGATCTTGGGAGCTCAGTCCAATACTTCCATGACAGTCTCTGTCTCTAGCTCTGTCGCTGGACTAAGGATCTATCTTGATATTCAAGATAGTAATCAGTCTGACTATGGTACAAGGCCAGTTCAGGCACCCTCTCCTCCACTGCCCAGGGTCCTAGCTGGGGACATCCCTGTGGACATCTGGGAACCCCTCTAGAGTCAAGCTTCTTGCCAAACCCACAATGCCTCCCTTAATTAAGATATCTTCTTCTCTGCTCCCATATCCATCCTACCTCGATCTCATCCATTCCACTCCACCAAGCTCACCCCAACCCTCCCCTTTTCCCTCCTCTCTCCCCCTCTCCCCTTCCCCCACCCCACTCCACCCCCATGAGCCGAACTTTTGCCCGGTGATCTTGTTTGCTTCCAATTTCCCGGAGGATCTATATATGTTTTACTTTGGGTTCAATTTATTACTTAGATTCTCTAGAATCATGAACTATAGGCTCAAGATCCTTTGTTTATGGGTAGAATCCACTAACGAATGAGTACATACTGTATTCATCTTTTTGGGTCTTGATTAACACTATCACTCAGGATAGAGTATTCTATTTCCATCCATTTGTATGGAAAATTCAAGATGTCATTGTGCTTTTACCACTGAGTATTACTCTAATGTGTAGATGTGCCACGCTTTCTTTATCCATTTTTCCATAGAGGGGCATCTAGGTTGATTCCAGGTTCTGGCTATACAAACAATGATGCTATGAACATAATTGAACAAATGCTTTTGTAGTATGACTGGGCATCTCTTGGGTTTATTCCTAAGAGTGGTATTACTAGATCCTGAGGGAGGTTGATTCCCAATTTCCTGAGAAACCGCCACACTGATTTCCAAAGAGGTTGCACAAGTTTGCATTCCCACCAACAATGGATGAGTGTTCCCCTTACTCCACATCCTCTCCAGCATAGGTTATCATTGGTGTTTTTTATTTTAGCCATTCTGACAGGTGTGTGGTTCATAGTCAACTGGAACTAGGAGAGGGCAATGGACACTGAAGAGATTCACAGTCTTCTGGAAGGTAAGGAAGAGAGAGTTTTGAAAGGCCAATCCCAGGAATGTCAGCGAGGCATAGAGAAAGGGAGGCTGGAAGGGGACAAGATGTGAGGTTATCCAAACTAAGTTAGCACACCACTTGTAAATAAGTACAAGCTGTAAATACACAAAAGCAATAGTTAAGAAATCCTCCTGATAAAACTCAGAAAGCAAGTTTTTAAAAAATAAAACTTAAAATTTAAAACTTTTAAAAGTTTTAAAAATAAATTTCACCATGACCTTCTGCCTCAAAAAGATACATAGCAGTAGACACAGCTACTATAAATGCAAAAATGAAAGGATGAGTCCCAAAAAAAATTTATTTTGCCATATTATTTATTTCAAATGCCAGACATTAGACCTGGTTCTGTATTCCCCCCCCATTAAGAGAATACTTGTGGAAAATGAATTTATTTATATTTTTCAAGAAATTTGGGGAGATAGAAATTCTTAATATGTCTTCATCTGATTCATAGCAGTGTAATGGTTTATTGAAATCATGAAATGGAGTTAGGAAATATGCTTGTATATATCTAATTATGAACCCTTATACATAAAAATAGTTTATAATCTTTCTCCTAGTGCCAGGGTCTAGACCTCTTAGGAATGGTCATTTTCAAAGTCAGCATGGTATTTCATACAGGTATCTAGTTCTTATAATACAACTGGAATATCATTGATTGCAACTACATTTTAAATAGCTTAACCTTTAAATAAAGAGCATCTTTTCTTTCTGAGTTTCTAAAAAAGATGAATTTTATTCATTCACGTGTGAGGGTAAGGTTGAATGAAGGTCTGAGAAGTGCATTGAAGCCCTTGGAGCTGTAGTTACAGGCATTGTGAGCCACCTAATGGGTTTCAGATATCAAACATGGGTCTTTTACATGATCAGTAGGTGCTCTTATCTTCAGAGGTATCTTTCTATTCCCAGCATTTTTTTTCCTTCATGATGCCTGTAGCAGAATGAGAACCATTCTCTATTTTCCTTACATTCCTATTTTACCCATGGGGCATATATCATGTCACCTCTCCCTTGCATTTCTAGACAGCCTCTCTTATTTTACCTATTGGCTCTTGAGCATATCAGCTTTTCTCATATAATATTTCTATCCAAATTTTACTTTGACTATCAACTCTTCAATGTATTGTCCCTCACACACAGAAATCCTACTTAGCTTCTAGAGTACTTCTGACACATTAAAATCTATCTTCTCAATAGCAGTAGTCTACTTCCCTAGTTATACACCACTCCTACTTCTTTGCAATTCATCCAGGTTGTATTTTATATTACACATAAGAATTTATTCAGGATCATTTAGTGACATAATACTATAATGCAAATTGTGATTTCCAATTTAGATTATAAACACCTGTAAATGTAGAAATTTTTGATATCTTTCCTTTCCATTATAAGTGTCACAATCCAAGTAACAAGGACAGGCTCATAATAGAAAAACATTAATATAGTTATCTAATTAATACTTAGGATACCAGAGAAGTTTTCAGAAAAAAAATAACTCTAAAGAAAACTGAATTTTCCCATTCTCAGATTCCATATATAGTGGCTGGCCATACAGAAATGTTATCGGAAAGAGTGACAATGCTCAAGAACTTATATCTGATAGTAGCCTGGGAGAACACAACAAAACAATAGTTCAACTCAAATTCTTATTGTACTCTCTATATAGGATTTCTTCCTCTTGAATGTACGACATTCAGGTATGGGTTTCATGTTGTGGATAAGAACGTTAATTCATCCAGAAAGTAGCTGGTTATACACATGATGGTCATGCCACTATTTCACCAAGGGGGTTTGTCTTGACAGCCCAGTCATTACTGTAGCTTCCAGGACTCATAGCTGGATAAGACTGCCAGTGATCACTCTCTTCTGTTACTTTTATATATCACCTTCCATTCATATAAAAGCTAGCCAGAAGGGCTGAAGCTTCCAGGTAAGGACCAGTTTGATAAGTCCATATTCTGTGACTTAGATATGTGATATTTTCAGCAATGGGGTATTATATTTAAATTCTAGAGGGTAACTAAGATTATTGACAATAACCTGTAATCTTTTGGTGTCTATGGGAATTCATTAACCAACAGCTCCAAAGGAGAGGTCACATTACTGGCACTGCGCTCTTTGTTAGCATGTACTTCTTATTTCAAGGTTGTTCTAGATAAAATATTTTGCTACCATTGTCTGTATGAGAACATAGTGAAATTGATGTTGTTGGTAGGAATCACTTGATGAATTCTCATCCCTTACTATTACTTCACTGAATAAAACTGAATAAACATATCCATAACCTGATTTTGTCTGTTTGTGTTGAAATTGATCTGTTTCTGGCAAATTGTATCAAGGCACAAGTGTTACGGATCAACTACATTAACTCCCAATATAGCAAAGAGGACACTATGTCATCATCTGCATGTCTCTCAGGGCAACATAATTTTATATTTAACTTTATAAAAAGCAAACACATATATATTGTAAGTAGAATAATTACCTCTATTTATATTTTTATTTTTGATAATTGCTTAATTAATATAAACACTTATTTTTTCTGGTTGTCTTATCATGCCAGACAAAACCTCAGAATTAATACTCTTCCAAGCTCTAAGAATTTAGCTATGAATACTGAAAATAACTTTGTTATTAAAAACAAATGACAGTTCTACCGAGTAAACAAAGATATTTTGTCCTTTCCCTAGGCATCTAAGAATCTGAATGTCTGTGTCATGGGAAAGCAATTTCAGGAGTTAGGTAAAAATGTTTATGATGCTCTTTATGTCACTGAAAAACCATATGCAGTTATTGTATCCAGAAATCAAAACAGGACTTTGAAAATGTTTATTGAACTATTATATACCATTAAGTGTAATGGTATTATAAACTAGCACAAAGTAAAACAGTTGGTTTCTTAATTGTTTTATGTTCATAACAACCTGTGAGGTGGATACTACTAAACTAGGGCCCAAGATAAATTTCTCATGACTAGTAAAGAGTTAAATCTGGTCAACAGTTTGTGTACAGAACTCAATAGTTAATATTGTGAAGCAATAATATCATTGATGGCCAATGTCTACATTGGGTGTTTCAAAGATTTTAGTGTATTATTTAAAACTCACATAAATTGCAAAGCACCTAAGAATTTCATAAAAGGGCATGTGAAAACACAACCTACACTACAGAGAAGAGCTGGCTACTTATGCTCTGGGACACTATTACACAGGACACATAATTTTATATTTTATCAACAGCCAGTCTCTCAAGCCACAGTAGCAACAGAGGTGCTAAAAGCATCTTCAGACTGGCAATCTCCTGATCTTAGGATATGTTGATGTTGTGCTGCTCCTTTCTTTGTAATTATGGAGATCACCTGAGAAGTTTTAATTCCAAGCTAATATCAGAGCTGTAGCTTTAGTCCTGCTACCCCAGAAACAGAATGCTAATAAACTTCCCCCTCAGTTTACCTTGGGGGATAAAAGGTGTTTGGAAAATACACACAGGTGACCTTCAGGATTTGAATAAACCCTGAGACTCCCTTCCAATATTGCTGTGTGAACTGTGTATCAATTATTCCTGCTCCTCTACACCAGTCCAGAGAGATAGTTTATGTTGGGGCACTGGACCCAAACATAGCGGTGTCCAAAATGGGGCTGACCACTAAACCTAGAGAAATGCCAAAAAAAGTGACCAAAAGTACAAAGGAGAAAGCGAGAAACTTGCAAAAAAAATTCACCACAGGTGGATACATAAATATGAGCGCTCAAAAATAGAAAATAAAATTCAAAAAATTTATAATAAAGCAGGAAAGTAATATTGGGAGTAAAATTTATAAATATAAAATATGGAGCAAGAAAAAAGATATCAGATGGCTATACAATTGATTGGAGACATATTAAAGGACAGAGGAGAGAGAGTACAGCAGCATCAGATACAAAAATTTTTAAAATTCATAGAGGAAATATGCCCTTGCTTTTCTCAGCATAAGACCTTAGATGTTGCAGCACAGAAACAAGTGGGAATGAGGGTTCAACAACATTATTGTAATTATAGACCAAAAAGCATCCCTAAAGCTACGCCTTATTTCTGGATGCTAATACAAAAAGGTTAGACTTAAATCCTGACCAGTAGGAGATAATTCCATCTGCACCACCCGAGGAGTTGCTAGATGCCTTTCCAAAACAGAGCAGTTATAGTCAGAGACTAATGATTTAGACTATAAAAGAGAATCTTCATCTTCCTCACTGGTAACCAGCAACTCTGAGAGACAGGGACAGAATAAAAAATAAGGTTCAAAAAGAGCTAAAAGGCTTAAAAGGGATGGTAACCTTGCTATTGCCAAGACTAAACTTATGCAGATCCAGAACTCTTGCCAAAAGAGTAATTCT
This sequence comes from Ondatra zibethicus, assembly GCA_004026605.1. NCBI lineage: Eukaryota > Metazoa > Chordata > Mammalia > Rodentia > Cricetidae > Ondatra > Ondatra zibethicus. The sequence goes on from PVIU01017142.1 coordinate 19,732, forward strand.
CTTCCTACCATAATAGCTGGTCTAGACCTGCCTAGGTTTCAAAGTACTCCAAAAATAAAGCAGATATATAACAATAGTAGTGAATTCCCTCTTCAAGCTTGTATCAGAAAAGCCACTAACAGAGGGGAAGAAATGCAAGGGTTTCAATTGTTTCCCATAATGGAACAGAGAGATGCCCAAAAAAAAAATCTGCTTAGGATACATACTCCCATATCAAAGTTACTCAAAGAATTAAAAACTCCTTGCACTAAATATCACACCATTGCTCCATTTACTCAGATGCTGTTAATCATAGGACCAAACTAGGCCTTCTGAATGTGGGTGACAGTTGTATGGTTGGGGAGTTCTGTGGGGCCACTGGCAGTGGAACCAGGATTTATCCCTACTGCTTGACCTGGATTTTTGTACCCCATTCTCTTTGGAGGGATAACTTTCTCACCCTAGATATAGTGGGAAGGGCCTTAGTCCTGCCTCAAAGTGACATGATCGACTTTGTTGACTTTCTATGGGAGACTTACCCTCTCTGAGGAGTGGATGGGGGAAGTGAGTGGAAAGTGGAGGGAGCAGGAGGAAGGGAGGGAGTAGAAACTGTGATTGGTAGGTTAAATTTTAAAAGATTGTTTTTTAAAAAAAATAATTTAATTAATTAATTAAGAACAAATCAGCGATGTCAAAATACACTATTTACAACTTTAAAAAGCATTCTCTGAAACAAAGGAAGAGGTAAAAGTCAACTTGAGCTGTATGATTGGCACAATGTCTTATTCTTTGCCTGTTGAACACCAATCTCTAAGAAAAGTAATGAGATGGTAGGTGATTTAACCTAGCAGTCTGGAAGATTTTTTTTTGACAATTATCTAACTGAAGTAAAAAATGATAATAAGAACATGGGTTGTAGAGCTTTGGTTTCATTTAGGTTTCTTGTAAAATGCTCTTTATTTTGGGCTAACATCTGACTGGATCTATAAGGAAATGCTAGTGGAAGAATATTCATATCTGGCAGGAATGTTGCTGTTATTATACTTTTTCAAATATCTAGTCTGGAATTCCACGTATAAGAAAGCACACATTTTCTTCAGAAAGAACTCACCTGCCTGCTGCCTTTGGGCTTGAAAAGAGCCTTATAAATTACAGTATCTTAAGGAAAAGCATGCTCACATTCACCAAGAGCAGTAAGATTACCCTCAGAATATTTAGATTTTTATATTCTATGGGTTATGAAATTTCACATAAAGATAATCTCTAATTTACAGAACAAAGAAAGAAAGGGACTAGTGTAGGAGATCCTTCTGTATTTGTGTTGCTTCCATTGGTTGAATAAAGAAACTGCCTTGGCCTTTTGATAGGGCAGAACTTAGATAGGTAAGGAAAAGAGAACTGAATGCTGGGAGAAAGAAGGCAGGCAGAGAGCTTCCATGGCATCGACAGAGTCAGACATGCTGAATCTTTCCCGGTAAGCCACGACCTCGTGGTGACATACAGATTAATAGAAATGGGTTAGATCAAGATGTGAGAGTTGGCCAAGAAGAGGCTAGATATAATAGGTCAGGCAGTAATTTAATTAATACAATTTCTGTTTGGTTATTTCAGGGATTAAGCTAGCTGGGAGACTGGGAGGCAGGAGGCCGGGAGGTGGGTGGCCGGGACAAAAAGCAGGCCTGCTCACCTCTTACAACAGATTGGCACCTCAACGTGGTTGACGGACTCCACATAAAATCTGAGAGAGTTTCAGAAACAATACAGAGTTTAACACCGCTCCTTGCAGTTTGCTGGCAGGTTGCTGCAGCTGCTTGAAGAGAGATTTTTCTGATTCAGCTGTAGCAGAAAAAAAAGGCACGCAGTTTCTAAAATCAGGACGTCCTAGGCTCTGCCACCAGCACTAACTTTGGCTATGAAGCATTTCAATGGCTTTTATGGGACCAGATGTTTGTGTGCCCACTTGGGATCAGAAAGAAAATACTCTGAGACCATGCCAATGGCTCTGTCACTCCCTGCCTTGGCAGGCAGCGGGTTCAGGCCTACTAGGCGTACACAAGAAGGAGAGCATGGTGGATTCCTGCCACCATACAGAGAGATGTTTCCAGGCTGTGCACTGCTCTGCATAGCAGATTTAGCTGTAACTCAGATGAAAAGCATTTATATGTTTCATGCTCATTCTCTGGGTTGTACTGCTGAGCACGGCTCCTGCCTAGCGGCCCCAGAGTTATCACTGGTGATGCTTCCAACATTTTGAAATTGGAGAGAGGAGGAGCCAACATCCAGAGCAGCTGCAACCAAGCTGCTTAGCATTTTAAAAGTTCTTCAAGACAGTAGAGAATTACAGACAATGCAATAAGGACAGATTCAGACATAAAAGACCTCTAAATGGGTCATAGTATGTATGTAGATAAACGTATGTAGGCTCAGAAAAGAACAAAATAATATAGAGAGTCATATAATAAAGTTAATGCCTTAAGGAAAGGATAAAGTCTTTAAAGAAACAGAGTAAAGTGATGGAATAAAAATAAGTCATGTAAAAATGGAAAATTCACAGAGAATCTGGGTTCTATGTATTATTGTGTTTTCTTTAAATTTTTTGACTGTGAAGGAGCTAAGTACAGACATTTCATTGTATGGTCTGCTAAGCTAAACCAGAACATGTGTTCTAAAGGTATCTTGACTTCAAAATTTGAGTCTAAAGGTATGATGCTTTGGAAAAGAGGTTCTTCTTTTGTTTTCACAGAAGATGAGACCCTGTGGATTGCTTCTAGACCAATATGGTTTGATAGACCACGCCTTCCTGAAATGTTGCCATAAACACCCTCAAAAACTTTCTTTGCTCAACTGCTGACTGAGATGAACCTAGCATACAGGATACAGCATGAAAGACCTAATTAACAGTGCCCCCATACAGCATGAAGCAGTTTGGAGAGAAAAAACTATGCTCATATTCCCAAATATTGTTTATAAATGTTCTTTTACATTTAAAGGGGGATATGATATAGATATGAATAATTTGCATTGGTATAAGTTTTGATTTATTGATACAAGTTTAAAGTCAATTTTGTTATATATGTATTTCTGATCTTGATTAAGGTATTGTGATTGTATAGTTCATTAAAAAATGTAATGCATAATTAAGAAATATAGGTTAATAGATAGTCATCTATAATAGTCAAGTTTGTAGTCATGTTAGTTAGATTTTCTAGATGTGCATAGATATATTTCAGATAGGCATTCTTCATATCTTTCAAAGACTACAGAATATGGCCTTTAAGATGTTTTAATAACTTAGGACTTGGCATGACAATGAGACAAGTCTGCCCCTGGCAGCACCAGCTACTTCAAGAGGAAGGTGGACATCGAAGGGGCTCCTTATGGAGTTTGTTAGCCATTTAGGCAAGAAACTGCTCTTGCCTAGACTGTTGCATAAACTGGACATGAAGAACCCACATAGAGAGGACTGCTGAACTTGCCTAAAGGTGAGATGATCCTTCAGGGTTCCTAATTAATGAAAGGGTCTGCGAGACATTCTGCAGGATACAGAAGAAAGTCACTGAACTGTCTTTGAAATTTCTTGCTTTATGAAAAAGTCTGCCAGATACTATGGGCCTTTAGGCTGAAGATGGATGCCCCCATGGTACAAAATAACTTTGTGTGACTGTCCAGGAAGCGAGATGTCTCTGTCACTTCTAGAGTTTTGGAAGTTGCTTACTTCTCATTTACCAATGAGAAGGTAATATTATATCCTTCTGGAGTCTTTGATGGAGTTGAAGAATACATAGAGAGTTATAATTATAGTTTTCCATTGTTATGATAAAAGATAAAATAGATCTAAATATGGTAACTGTAGTTCTTGCTTGATAACTGTTTTGTTATATGTAATTTTACTATGTTAAAGTGAAAGCCTTTATTTTTTGTTTAAACAGTAAAGGAGAAATGGTGTAGGAGGTCTTCCTGTATTTGTGTTGCTTTTATTGGTTGAATAAAGAAACTGCTTTGGCCTTTTGATAGGGTGGAACTTATATAGGTGGGGAAAAAAGAACTGAATGCTGGGGGAAAGAAGGCAGGAACAGGGAGCTACCATGGAGTTGCCAGAGTCAGACATGCTGAATCTTTCCCAGTAAGCCACGACCTCATGGTGACATACAGATTAATAGAAATGGGTGAGATCAAGATGTGAGAGTTGGCCAAGAATATATAGTTGGCTAGATATAATGGGCCAGGCAGTAATTTAATTAATACAATTTCTGTGTGGTTATTTTGGGGGCTAACCAATCCAGGCTGTGGGACTCGGCCCCATCGCCTCTTACTACAGGGACAATAAAAAACAACTTGAAAAAAATTAAGGAATTAGCAGAAATCATTATTATTCATCTTGGTTTTGTTTTAAATACACCTGCAGCCAGAAGAGGGCACCAGATATCATAGATGGTTGTGAGCCACCATGTGGTTGCCTGGACTTGAACTGGAAGAACAGTCAGTGCTCTTAACCTCTGAACCATCTCTTCATCCCTCATCTTGTTTCTTAATCAGTATTTTTTTTTACCTGATCCCTGAAGTGTATTTTTTCCTGGGAGGGCATCTCATATTTTCATTAGAAGGTTGTGGAGGGTGGTTGATTGAGAATGTCCCCCATTAGCTCATGTAATTTAATTCATGATCTCTAGTTGGTGGAACTGTTTGAAGAGGCCAATGAGATGTGGTGTTGCTATAGGTAGTATGTCACTGGGGGTGGGCTTTGAGGTTTCAAAGACTACTGCCATCTACAGTGATTTTCATCTGCTTCAGGCTTAGTGTTTCAGCAATAGAAAAGTCATTAATAAAAGGCTAAACCATGTAGTTGGTTGTTTCTTACTCTTTTGTCTCTTTGGGGACCCAGTATGAAGCTTCCAAATAAATCACACAGAAGTTTATTTACATGCCTGACCTTTAAATGGCTTATTAATATTCAGCTTTTATTGACTTAAATTATCTCATCTCTCTTTTGCCTCTGGACTTTTATCTTTCTCTAATTCTGTATGCATTTCTTTACTTCTTTCTTTAATTCTTTCTCTGTGACTTGCTGTGTGACTGGGTGGGTGCTTCCTGGAGTCTTCCTTTGTTTCTCCTTTTCTTGGTCCTTGATTTTTTTCCTAGATTTCTCCTCTTATTTATTGTCTCTGCCTGTCACTATTCCCCCCTTCTTTCTCCTGTTTTGCTCTTGGCCTTCCAGTTCTTTAGTAGACCAATTGGGTATTTTAGACAAAGTATCACAGCTTCACAGAATTAAACAAATGCAATATAAAAAAATGTAACACATCTATGCATCATTAAACAAATGTTCCACAGTATAAACAAATGTAACACATCTTAAAATAATATTCTTCAAGAAACCCAAGCTGGCATTACATCATCATTTGAGGGTTATCTCTCTTTCAACGATCCTTGAATAACCTCCTCTATAGCACTCAGTAAAGAGGTCAGCAAGCCACTTAACTGTATTTCTTAATGAAATACTAATACGCCTACAACTTCAGCAAGAAAAACTACTACTACTCCTATTACTAATAAAATTCCCCATAGCCTGGTTACAATGAGCTAGTGAAAATAGCCATAAAATATCCAGAGGAGTGCTGAGCCATATGGTTCCTGTTTTTGATTATTCAACTAGTACTGTCTTACTTAAATTATCTCATCTCTCTTTTGCCTCTGGACTTTTATCTTTCTCTAATTCTGTATGCATTTCTTTACTTCTTTCTTTAATTCTTTCTCTGTGACTTGCTGTGTGACTGGGTGGGTGCTTCCTGGAGTCTTCCTTTGTTTCTCCTTTTCTTGGTCCTTGATTTTTTGATGCTTTCATATATGCTTCTGCAGTTTATTCTGTTTTCTAGTTACTTTTTCCTCAACCTAACGATTGTTTATGAATCTTGATTTACATTTCCATGCACTTCTATTTCATTATATTTCTGTTTGCTCTGTTTTCTTTGTCATGAATACATCTGCTTCTAGGCCATTTATAATATTAATATAAATATCATCTGATTCATATTTCTTTACAGCTTGCTACAACCTGTGCTTTTTAGTTTAACATCCTCATGAAATAATAGAGCTTCCTTTGAGTTTCAAATATCATCTATTCTATACTTTGACTTTATACTGTGTCATTTGCTTACCCATCATTTGGATTTTTAACAATTTCAATAATATATATGTCTATTTTCCTCTCTCTCTCTTCTTCCCTCCCTCTCTCTCTCTCTCTCTCTCTCACACACACACACACACACACACACACACACACACACATTCATCACATTTAATCAAGATGGCTTTCAGGTTTTAGTTATCATCAGTCTTTAGACGATTGCTGAGATTACAAGCATGCTCCACTAAACCCAGGTAATAGTCTGTGATGACAGGTTATCACAGAACAATGTACTATTTCTCTATAATGACCTTAATTAGTTTTGTTTCATATGTTTGGGTCTTCTTTCAACCACTATACTATCAGTTAAAGGAAATCAGTTTTAATCCTTGTACTATTTGAGTGAGTAACTATCAAAACTCTAAGAAGAGTACTAAATCACAAGTTCAGAATCCATATATTATTAGCAAATTTCATCCAGTAATAATAGTTTCAAATATTTTTATTTGATTTTCTTACTACAAAATGGAGATATGATGCTGAATTAAAAAGTAGTTTATCTTTTATAGAAAAAAAGATTAAGGGAGAGGAGGAAAGGGAAGATGAGAGAAGACAGAGAGTAGAGAGAATATGCAATGAATTAGAACCAGGTAAATTAATAAAGAGACCTTGCATACTCCAATAATAACACATGTAAAACTATTCCTTGTAAATGTAATCAAGTGTATACTTACCTCAGGAAATAGATGAGAGATCCAAGTAACTATACTTCTGTCTTAGTCAGTGTTCTGTTGCTGTAAAGCAAAACTATGAACAAAGAAAACATTTAATTTTGGCTTACTTAAAGTTTCAGAGTTTATGAAAACATGGTGCTGGGGAAGTAGCTGAAAGTTCTACATCTTGGTGTGCAGACGCTGGTAAAAATTGGCCTTTTTGAAACCTCAAAGTCCATTGTCATTGACACACTTCTTCCAACAGGGCCACACCTATTAATCCTTCCAAATAGTGGCATTCCTTGGTTATCAAGTATATTCAAATCCATGGAGCTATGGGGGACATTCTCATTCAACTGAAGTCTAACTTGGTGAACCAATGAGATTATGGGGGTCACAAGAAAGAAAATTATGGGCATCGCAGAAAGAATTAAAGGGCTAAACAATGTAGAAGAGGGCCATGAAGTATTATATTATGGGCAATCTGTAGCCTAATCCCTCATTCATTCTCAACAGCTGTAGTTGTTTTCAAGCAAACAGTCATAGATCATTCAGGGGAGCATGGGTCCATATCCTGCCCAAGACAGCAAGTGGCAGTAGAGAGATGCTAAAATAAGAGAAGTCATTGTCTTCAGTGATATAGCCTATGTTGAATTACTGGTGTTGCAATGGAAAGCTTCCATATCTAGGCTCACAAGAGTGATTCTGGTTAAAATCAACAGATCAGAAAGCAAATAAAAATCAAAACAGAAAGACGTGAAAATATGAAGTGACTTAATGGAAGAAATGTGCTTGGAGGTATAATAAAGAATAGGAGGACAAAAGAGAGATTGGTGGAATGAGTATGATGAGAAAGTGTTACAGAAATATATAGAATTGTCAATTAATAAATGAATAAAAATTAGAGAAATTTTGGTGTCTTTTTTCACAGTGATCTCAACAGCAATAGTAAAGACTGTGCATCGCATTGTTTCCACCAAATAAACTGGAGGTAAGTCATATCTTTCACTTAGCTAAAACCAAGTCTTTATATATTTTGTTGTACCATCAGAAAACAAATTTAAGTGTCTTTGGTATTCTGATAAGAGCTATTTTCTAAAGCAAATCTCTGGTTGTTTTATTAACACCATCCTGAGTTCTCTGGCACACCTACTTTCATGTTTTATTTTTTTTTCATTATTTATCTGACTATGTTTTTTAAATTGCTGGATTTTTAACTGAATTATTTCTATAATCTATGTGGTATATTTTGCTTTATCTTATCATTTAATTTGAATGATTATGTCCAAATTTGTAAAAGAAACCCCACCCTTTAGATGCACTATCTTTTCTCATAATATTAATCTTAATGTTAATATTAATATTGATCTCTGAACTCCCCAACTTCTCTCTATTAGCCCCATCTTATAGATTTCTCTTCATCCTGATTTTTGACATTTTTAGTTGAGCTTTGAATGTTAAATATTTTTTTACATTTATTCAAAATAACATAGAAATGTTGTGTTATAGAAATTTTATGTGTAGTATGTCAAATATAGAACTCTCTATGAGTCTTAAGTTTTGAGATAATTGAGACCTAACCTGAATTAATCACCAAGATTGGTTATATATAAGCCATAGCTAGTTTAGAAATTTTGCCACATAGTTTATCTTAGTATGCATCTTTAATCAAATCATTTCATAACTTTATAAATTGGATTAATCTTAAGTTAAAGAAAATGTTTATGTTTTTCTCTGTAAAACAATACTATCAATATTGTCCAGATACTAAGTTAATAGTTTCTATGATACATGACATTATTCACTGACTGGATTCTCTGTGCTGATTTCAGTTTTGTAACACTCAAGCACACTGAGGTCTGGTAATCAGAACTGACTGTTTATGATAGAACCTGAAATTCTACCTCATTGGAAAGCATAGAATTGCATCGTATCACATCAGACATATAATGTCTAATATAATTAAATCTATTATAATTATTGGAAGAAGTAGAAAAATACATTAGTTTGCTATCCCTAAATTCTAAGGTTGTGGGGGGTGGTGGCACATGCCTTTAACCCCAGCAGTCAGTAAACAGAAGCAGGCAGAACTCTGTGAGTTCAAGGCCTGCCTGGTCTACAAGAGCTAGTTCTAGGTTCGAGAACAGGCACCAAAACTACACAGAGTAACCTGTCCCGAAAAGCCAAAATAACAACAAAAAAAAAACAAACCTAAGGGTATTTATTATTATTGTTTGATTCTCATCACAGGACTGATATAATATTTTTCTTAGAAGTTCTAGAATTTTAGGTTAATTGTAATTAACAACTGAAAAGTGCATCCAAACTAGTCTTTGTGTGAGATTTTCTGAAAGGACTCTGACTGTATGTAGTTCCCCTTTGGTATTTTGCTACTCTCTTAACATTTAGTGGTTTTGCATTATTTTTAATTTCTTTCTGGGAAAACATGCTAAAGGAAAACACTGCTGGCACCAAAATTCCAGCTGGGCTTTATAAACTCCAATTTACCTTGTAACAGACTCAATGTCTACAAGCAATGAGAACTGGAGAGTGGAAAAATTAGCTACTAAATATTGTCTCTGCAGCTGTCTTTCTCCCAGTTGTTCCTTAGTGTCATGATTATCAGAGCAATTACTTCTTCCTTTCTAGTGCACATGTCACTATCTCTCTATCCCTGTGGCACAAATATTTGATGAAAATGGTCCTAGGGTGGTAGAATTTCATTAGTGAGGAAACACAGCTTCTGATCACACTCCTAAAATAAAGGCATTCATTTTATGTACATCGATAATTTCTTGCCTGAAAGCTATGAAAGCGGGGCCTGGCAATTTAAAATAGGATAGTTTTGGCTGTGTCTCTAAATATATTTTCAGTGGTACTTTGAAAAACTTTGAATTTGTGTTACCATTCATTACCCCATACAGAGAGGATAGAATCTCGACCACTCCAAATTTGTTTCAGTTGTCAATTCTGGGGTTGAGAAAAAAAACTTTCTTCTAACAAAATGGTTCTGTTGGGAGAATGACGATTTATCTTTGGAGCGAGTTCAAATGGTTTTGGAGAGCTGAGTCTGGGGATAATGATTTTGGATTTTTGTAGTGATAAGATGAAATGTATTGACGTGGGGCCACTTACCAGTGAAGCTGCTGTTACTGATACCAAGAAGGCTGGGCTTACTTATCAGAAATGGGAAAGTAAGGGTAGAGTTAAAAGGTGTCAGAAAATGGGAGTCAGACATTTTAGCTTGCTTCATTTTCCTAGAAATGAATGTATGATATCAAGTTTCTGATGATAATTTGTATGCTTTCAAGGTTCCTGGATGATAATATGAATATACTCTCATATATACAAACATATGAGTAATATTAAGTATATATGCCTATACAACCATATATTTATATGAGTTTTCCTTAACATAACACAGATAAGCAATCTGCAACTTTGTTTGTATACAGTATTATTTGGCCTACTCTTTTATTTTAAAATGTTTGCATATGATTTTCAAATTGTAGGTCTTCTTAAAACTTTTCTAGAAATAATGATAAAACACAAAATGCCCCATGCATTTTCCAGAGTTCCTGGCTTATTAGAATGCAGATGAACTTACATTTCTTTCAAATTACCTTAAGTACATTCATATTGTTAGTCCAGAGACTACATTTCGAAGCTGCTCAGTCTAGGCTTTTCACTAATAGTAAATGACAATGTTAACGTCAGAGGAGATGAAACATAGCATTCCATAAATAACAGACATTTTTAGATTGCATGCTTCAGTGATGATTTTATGTTGCGAGAGAAACAATGAAACACACATTTACAATTTCATTTAGAAACTGGACTCTGTTATTTAGCTGTATGTCCACCATGAAAGAGAGAGAGAGACAGAGAGAGGGAGAGACAGAGACAGAGACAGAGACAGAGAGAGAGAGAGAGAGAGAGAGAGAGAAGGAGTTTGAAGGGTGACCTTCAACACCCTTTGCATGTAACTGTGTGTGTGATGAGGCACATTATCATGGTGGCAAAAGGCTTTGCAAATAGAGTTGCTCACCTGATATAAGGGTACTGAAACTGAGTTCAAAATATAATTCCAAAGACAAGTGCCAGTGATCTACTTACCCTATGTTGGCCCTGTATCTAACAGTTTCTATGATCTCTTAAAATTAATGCTACCAAATCATAAATCCATTAATATATTATGCAAAGCCCTCAGCCACCACCAGTTGGGGATTCTACATTCAACATATGAATCTTTAGGGAATATACTTCCTATTAAACCTTAACAGATGTAAAAAGTGACAATCTTTTAAAGAAAATTTGAGATTTCTCTAGCAAATGATTATTGAGGAGAAGAAAAGAATTGGGAGACAGTTGTATTACAGGGATTGCTTTCTGTAGAACTTAAATACTAGAATGACTTTGAAAATTAGTATTCACCTAGATATAGTAGTATGAAAAGGTTCTGTGAGCCTCAAGGTCTAATCATGAAATTGGATACTGTGTGAATAATGACTTGGATAACTACCAGACTTTTCTACTCCTGGTAATGACAGCTTTTTAGTTTTCTTGAGCTATTAATATGTTTCTATGAATTATGGTAGTCATCCTAATGAGTATCAGATATTTTACTTGTTTTAGTTTAATATAAATATATTAAATAAATGATTTAATGTAAAAATTATTTGCATAAATTCAATTTCTATCTAATACACTATCAGGCACTGATTAATTGTTGAGTATCATCATGAAATTTAAGACAGTCTTGGAAATATAGTGCATTAAAATAAGCTGAGTGGTACAATTTGCCTCCTTTGTCTAACATTTTCTGGGGTTTTACTTTCATTTTAACCTGAACATCAAGTTAGCATTCTTATTATAAGTCATCAGTCCAAGTTTCTGTTTTCTCGGCTTCCTAGGCTCCCTATTCTCTATTCTTACACTGAAATATTGATTATCTATTGCAACATTTTCACTTAAAACATACAATGAGTCTGAAATCTTTTATTTGATATTGTAGTCACATTTAAAAAGCAGTGTTTTTATGCCTGCATAATAAAATTGATATTCAAGATTCATTTCTCACAATGGTGCAAAATGTGATGAAACTAATGGTAGGTAGCACAAATCACTATTATATAATCTTACTTATATTAAACTATGAAATAGATAAATATTTATATCTCAAGATATGAAAATTTCAAATTACAATTCCAGAACTCAAAAAAAAAATCCTTAATGTGAGCACAAAATTTGTCATGGGCCACCAAAAACAGGTTTAGAGTATAGAATTTGGTATTTCGAAAAACATGATCTTATGTTTATATTAGTATAATGGATTAGAGGATAAATACTTCTTTGTTCCCATGTGGTACACTAGATTTCACATGCAATGACATTTTTTTCAGAAAACTCCATCCTAAAAGAATAATTACTTTTCTCTTAACCTACATTTTCCACTTACCAACACACATAAGTCATTTTCATAATTACTCATTACAAGTAGCTTTTCCAGCTTGTTCATCTTCAGCTCATGCCACTTCCTGTCTCCTGCTTTCAATAGAAGTTTCAATTACTCCCCCTCCCTCTCAAAAAGACACATCAATTCGACTTGTACTATTTTCCATGTTTAAACCACCATTGACCATCACAGGAACATTGTTTCTGTTTGACATTTGTTTTTTGGAATACTGTAGTTGGAATCATTGACCTCAATACTAAGCAACCAGCTGCTTAGGTTCAACTACTCATTCCAGTAAAAAAAAAAAAGTTGGAGAAATTATTGCTAAAATGTGAAAAAGGGCGGTGCCCTTCATTTTTACATGGATCTCTGTGTAAAAAGAGACAAGAACTATCTTTAGATTGACAATAATGGCCTTGTAATCACATAGAGGAGAAGAATATATCTTAGATTTGAAGTGGCATACACTGAACACCAGTATGGAAGAAAAAGTTGTGGATGGTCCAATCCCTAATAGCTTCATGAAGTGCTAATCTATCTACCTAGTGTTGATCCTAAATGTGAGTTGTGATGTGGTTTCCCAGAGATGACAACCAATTTCTGGCAGAAAGCCAGCAAGTCTCTGCTGTTCATGGAAGGTAAGGAACAATGAAAGATTTAAGAACCATTCCAGGCTCCAAAATATGATACTTCAAATATCCTACAGTCTTGAAGACAGCTTAGCTACTATTCTGTTGACATCTTTCATCCTGAAAAATAAGAATTTTTGGTTGAGATGGATATACCTTCCATGATCAACAGACTTTGTACAGAGCTGAACAGGCTTCTAATCAAAGTTTTAAGGCAAAGACAGAAGAACAAAATGAAGACAGAGTCTCTGATATTTATTTTGTTTTTATTCTACATCAGGCATTTGCAGATCAAGGTGAATAGTCAGTATTTTTAGCAAACAACTGTTAATAGCATTTTTATTCTTTGCCTTCCAGTAATACAAAAGATAATTATTTTCTTCCTTGATCACACAGTCTAAACCTAATAAGCCCTACAAATATCTCATATTGTGATGATGTTTACATTATTCAAAGAAATGAAGGTTGAGCCTTTGCAGTAGTTCACACAGTGAGGTCATTCTCTGTGAGTTTATCATAATCCTGGCCTTCAGATTACAGGACACTGCTAAGGATGTTTGTATATCAGATTATCTTAATGCTGTACAATCTATGCATACTTAAAATAAAATCATATTCAGATTCCTTTTTTCTTTCCTCTAGAAGTTGTTTAATGTACATTTTTCCCCCCTGAAATGGTTGATTACCAGTAGCAGTTGGAGGTAAAAGCTAAAAGACTTCAAAATTTAGAGTCCTTCTGGGTTCCAGCACATCATTCACACACACACACACACACACACACACACACACACACACACACACACACACACACACACACACCACGCACGCACGTACACGCGCACATGCATGCACAAGCACACAGAAATATCGGCTCTCAGACTAGTTTTCCATGGATACAAGCATTAGGAACTAGGACTGTCATGCTCTAACTATTCATTTATTTTCTTTCTTTCTTTACTTTTCTTTCCCTTTTCTTTTCCTCTTCTTTTATTTTTTTTTCTTTTTCATCAATAAACAATATTTCTGATTCAGGGCCACATTTTGTTGACCTATTTATATACTTTTATATATATAGGATATACATGACTTTGGGCACATGCGCGTCATAGAAGAGGTGGAGATCTTAGGACACATTTATGAAGTAAGTTATCTTCTTCTATTGGGATTTCAAGGTTGTGGTCTCAAGTTGCATGACAAAAAAGTACACCTACCAGAAGAGACATCTCACTGGACCCAGAATTTACTATTGATTTGTATAAATATATGAAGTGCCAATTATCTTTTTAGCTTGCCAATGTATTAAACCATAGACCCTTAACAATTTCTAAATTTTTAAATGTGCCCATCATTTAGACTACTGGATGTAAGAAATACTTTAAAAAATAGACTATTATAAATAAAATGAGTGAGACATTAAACTACTCAGAAAAAGGTGGAAGAAGACATGTATTGATACATATAGTGTTAGACCTAAAGTTAACCTATAACCTCCACCTGCCCAAGGACCAGGTAACTTCCTGGGGTTCTAGGAATTGTAGTTCTTAAATGAAAACACCTCCCAAAGGACAAGATCACTTACTGGGATTTTGGAAGTTGTAGCTCTTGCAAAGTAGCAACAAAGCCTCATGGAAAAGTATGGTGGTGATCTATTGGTTTTGCCCATTTAATATTGGTCAAAATGTGTCTCAGTGCCACAGATCTGGAAAATTTCCATGTAATAGTCTGAATTAAAATTCTATCTTGGTCAGTGTTTAATATGCTTAATAAAAGATTGCTTAAATTTGGTCAAAATGGTTAAACTGCTTTTTCTGGAAAATTTCAGGATTAACATGTGGACTCCCACAGTGAGATAATTCCACCACAAATTCTGAAGTTTGGTTTCTCACTCTGACCAAAGGGTCACCCCTTCACGCAGTGAGCAGTCAGTCATACTTGGTAAAGGAAGTTATGAGACTGGGAAAGATCCCATTCTTATGATATAAACTTGTGGGGGAGTATTACCTAATGGGAAAAACCCAAGTTACACTGCAGTGCCTAAGTTGAGACACCCAGAGAGATACCACCGGAATCCAGTCAAGTCCAGAATGCAAAAGCAAAGTTTATTCAGCATGCAAATTCCAAACCAGCTGGCTGGGAGCTGTCCACTATATATGGCTCAGCAAAGTAGGGAGAGCTCTTGTTTCTCATTTGGGGTTGACATATATAGGCAAAAACTGCAAGTCAGGTTTATTTAGGGTCAAGGGGGTTTGTTTTGCTAAATGGTGTGGATTACTTATGCATACACCCATCCTCCTTTAAGTGGCTACTTTTGCTTCTGTGCATGCCCCCCACCCTCCTCCCAAAGAGTTATGTCTGCTTCTGTCTAATCCAATGCTGAGTGTCTACAGGTGGCTAGCTGCTAGGAACATTTTGTGGTTTTTACTTGAACCCAATGTCCTAACCAGCTCTTGATCTTGCAAAGCTTTTAAAATTTTCCATGTCCTTACACTTCTCCCTTCTCTTATAACTTGAAGAACCAATCTTGGTTCCCCTTAAGGCCAAGCAGGGGCAATGTACCTTTCTTCTCTGATATTAAGGGGATCGAAGGAGCTATTTATGATGCATGCTCCAAACGTTAACAGTAGCAGGAGTATTATTATAGGCTCATTAGCCAAGTTACTAATGTAGTTAACCAAGGAGATAATGAAAACCAGGACTCAAACCATCCTTGGGAAGGGTCTAATTCTTTTCTCTGCTTGGACAATCTTTCCCCAGCTTTGGCAAATTGTTGCTTATAATTTCTGAATAGTTAATGTAAAAACAGAATTTCTCTCCTAAAATTGCAGAGTCTTCCTATGTAAGTCTTCCTATGTAAGCCGTTTTGGCTTAGCATCTCAACCAGGGATTACAGGATAATGTATTCATTGAACTGTTTCCAGCTGACTTGGAGCATCAGTGTCAAGAGTTAACAAAGGTGAAATGCTGTCATAAACAAAGCGAAAATTTAGGCGATGGGATATTTATCAGAAGCATTTGGTTTGTTGACTCTATTGAATAGCCAGGGAGCATCAACATTGGCTGGAATGGTCCACATCAGTTTTAAGTAAGTCCAGGGTCCACAGTCATTTGGAGCAGATTGTAGTCAGCAACTGATGCTTGGTTGCATCTAACAACCAAGGGGAAACTTGTCAAGATAAATTCAAACTAGGAACAGAAGTTTAATACATTTGAAAGTTTTAGGTCCATATAAAAATCTATATTATAGAAAAAGCAAATAATAGATATAAAACAGCAAAAATAGACTCATACCTTTGAGTCCTAGCAAAAACACAGATTTTGGTTAAAAGTGTGTAGACAACTAAAAGAAATTTAAAATCTTGAGCTTGTGACCCAAACAGTAATTAGTCATATTTTAATTGATTTATATCTCTAAGTTTGATGTTGTCAAATTAACAAAGCTGTAGCAAGCCCAGCCATCAATACTGTCAGAGATCTCAGAAGGATAAATAAATTACATTTAAGTACAGACCAAACAACATTTGAAACTAGTTCAAAAATGACAGAAACCAGCCCACGTACAGCCATAACCATGTCTACATAGCATTGGAGGCAGAAGAATCAAAACAGCAGACTTTACCAGGCCCATAAGATGAGAGGTTCCTATGGAAGAGGGACATGGAAAAGACTGAACTTATGTTGTGTAGGCAAAAGTGGTGCAATCAATTCTCCAGTGTCCATAGTCTGGGCTGTGTCCTGGAAGCAGGTGGTACATTAGGCCATCCTGCCCAGTGGTCAGCATCATCATTATCCAGGTGGAGACATCATGGTATCCCATAATCTTCTTTGGAGACCTTGGGTCACTGCTAGGATCTGGAAGTCTCTGTCTGACATAAGCTTTTTAACCATTATATTAAATGCCATATTCTATAGATCTCTGAAGTATTTAGGGCTGCCCAAGTATATCTGATTAGGCAAACTTTACTACTAATTACTTGTTTTAAGCTCAACTTTAAAATCTGTACAGAGGACTAAATAAGGCTTATCTCTGTAATTATATTGAAGCTAATAAAGAAACCAAATTAGCCTTTTGAAGGTAAGAAACAGAACAAATTTGTATTATACTGCCATATATTATTGGAGGAGCCATTAGCTCCTTTTAGTTTATATAACTCAATTTATCAAAATAGCTTAAACTTAACAAAGTTAGCAACGAAAATGAGGCTAAAATCTAAACATTAACAATATAAAACATTTTATAAGTGCATATGTTTTATAACCTATATTATTTTATTGTAGCTGATGTAGGATAAGTAATTTTGTGCTTTGAAATTGTAATGTTGTGACTGCGTTGTGGTTTTTGTCTTTATAAACCCCTTGCAATAATAGGTGGGCTCCTTCTCCCTCCATCAGCTATGTCAGACTGTGAGGCTGAGAACCCATGCTGGACCATACATAATACATGAAACCTTGCTTTTGCATTCGGAAGTGTGACTCCATGGTGGTTTTCCTGGGGGTCTCAGGACTTAGGCACAACAAAAATAACAAGCATTTTAATGGAGGCTTCTGTTATCATTCATAAAGTATAATGCGGTGACCTGAGGCCCCGCGGGTCCCTTGGAGGGTGGAAGACAGATAGATATGCCATGCTGAGAGAGCTTGGGTATAGAATTTACTTAGTGGGTTAAGGAGGGGAGAGGGGAGAAAGGTGAGGAGAAGAGAGAGAGGCAAAAGCTGCCTCTCTCAAAGAGCTAACAGAGAGAAAGAGCATGGGTGCTTTGGGGCTGGAAGTGGAAAGAATGCTTGAGAATCCATTTGCCTCAGTGTGGGAGGGAACTGGAATTGGGCAGGCTTTATCTCTTAAAGGGACAGGATACCTAGGTGACAGCCCAGGCCAACAGATTACAACAGCTTTTCTTTAGCTTTTAGTAAATCATAGAAAAGATTTTAAAACTCTATAAAAGTTTCTGCCTGGTTTCTGAATTCTGGTTTGGGCGTACCCTCTTGGGAATAAAGGAGAGGTGATGAAACCCAGAAAATCCTTGGTCCAGAGCACAAGGAGTTTTCTCATGATCCTGGTTAATTGGGATTTCAATTAGAGCCACCAGTTGTTTTCTGACCTGCCTTAGACCTCTGATTGCATGCCCTTGTGACTCTGGGGACAGGGTTAAATTCAGAGAGGTCCAACACCTTGACATTGTCAACAGATTTCGAGTTCATACACTGTACAATGGAGCTAAGGATACCCCACAACACTGGGGGCCAGACTTAGAGTTTAGACGGGCCCAATGTGGGGGTGTCTGGCAGTCCAGAGGTTGTGCAAGGAGGCAACTAAAACAACCTTCTATGAAGGCTTTAAAAGAAAATGTGGAAAATCTTCAAATAAAGATAGATAGATAGATAGATAGATAGATATATAGATAGATAGATGATAGATAGATAATAAAAAAGAAACGGGAAAGATAAAAATATAGGAGAAAATTGACCCATTTTGGAATTAATGTAAAGTTTTTAAATTTAACACTAAATGTATAAAGTTTAAAATATTCTACTGTTAAAGATAATTAGGATGGAAAGATGAGCCTGAGACATTTCTGTTTTGTGACTCATTAGAAAAATGTAAATTCTAAGAGCAATGAGATAACAATGCTAAATAGAATGGCTAAGTTCTGACAAATACCTGGTAGTACCTTGTTCAGTGGATGCCGTAGGGAAAAAGGAGTTCTTAGACTGCTGGAAATGCAAAATCATATGGTCCATTTGTATGGCATCTTGACAATTTGTTGTAAAACTAAAATAGTCCTTCCTTATAGACCCATTGTAGTTAACAGTATTTTGTCAACTGATGTGGAAATCTGCATATAAACACTGTATCCATTTTCTTCATAAATAACAAGAATTGGATGTAACAACTACAATGCCATTCAAAAGGAGAAAGGATAACTATGAATTCTTTAAGAGATGAAAGTAAATGAGCTATCTGTCCACACAAAAGGAGATAATAATGATTAAGTTTGTACAGCAAAAGGGGTACTTTGTAAATTCCAATTCTATATGTCATTGTCAAAAGGAAAAAAACATGGGGCAGTGAACTAATCCATGATTAGTTTTGTAGTAGGGTTTGGTTGAAAGGAGGTAGTCATTTCTCAGATTTCTTGTTTATTGTGGATTGCTTTCACATAGTTTTTTGAATGAAGTCAAGTATGAAAGTTTATTGTTCTGAATATTTTACAATTTATATGTGAATATGTAGTAAAGAGGAGAGGGCTGCGTTTCCGGCGCCAGTTAGTTTATGTTTGAAATAATTACACAGAAACTGTATTTATTTAAACACTGTTTTGCCCATAAGTTTTAGTGTCTTTTTGGCTAACTCTCACATTTTAAACTAACCCATATCTAGTAATCTGTGTATCACCACGGGGTTATGGCTTACTGGGAAGATTTTAACCTATGTCCATCCCAGGCCGGAGAAACATGGCGTCTGCCACACTTCCCTTCTCCCCAGCATTCTTTCCTGTCTACTCCACCCACCTAAGGGTTGCCCTATCAATAGGCCAAGGCGGTCTCTTTATTTAACCAATAAAAACAACAAAAATACAAAAGGACCTCCTACACCATGAATATTTATTAAAAATGTGTTCTTACTTGCCTGCCATCAAAAACAATGTTAAACTGATCAATGCCCCAAACCCAAGTTATATTTCATTCATATTGTACTTAAAATTTAACATAAGAGTGTAGCACAACTAGTTTTCAAATCTAATGATAGAAAATGGATTCCTCTCATTTTGTTTTGTTTTTAGTTTACTATGACTTAAGCTTTAATGTGACTGAATTCAAATAACATTACAATGCTAGGTTATACTTATTTTAACGTTATGATGAAAAACTAAATTTGATTAATTTGGAGTGTCTATGGCATTCTTAATATGACTATTTAAAATAGTATTTTCACTACATACAGTAAAATCATACTTTTTGATGATTTGTATTTTAATGCAACCATTTATTTTTAAGATAAAGATATTTATTGGAATACTACATTTCATTTGCTATGATATAAACACAATTTTTGAAAATAAATAAAATTTTGAAAATGCATTAAAACCAAGATTCTAACCTATAGACTTTTTGAATACATATTAAAGTTTCCAAACTGCAAGCTCTTCAATTATTTTGATCATTTAGAAATTTTGTTCAATATTATTTTTAAATTTCTTATATAAAAACATTATATATCTTTAAAATAAACTCTGTAGGCTTTCTGGCCAATTTAGAAAGAAGCAACAATAATAGAAATCAAACAACCCTTCACAGGATATGATGAGATTAAGCCTGGTAGTCCATGTCTAGGGTTCCAATTCACAGGACTCCACAGCTGGGAGTTGCTATGTATATTGCCAGAAGAGAAAAGTAGTCTTTAATCTCACCTAGCTGAAATTTCTGTGAACTACAATAATGATATTCATGGCAAGATATGCCTATTTGTGGAATAATGGCACAAATGATAGTATAGTAACCAACCACTTTCTGATTTGATTTAAAATCTGTTCAAGGAGACATAACATTCCAGATTTTGCACTAGTAATGTGATCAAGAATATGTGGTTAAATAAGTCATAGGCCTAGGGTAGAACCTACTAGTATTTCTCTGCCAAGTGGATATCATTGTAAAATGATTCCTCGTCATTGATTGCTGTAACCATAGGTTATAGTCCATTTCTCAAACCCAGATAATCTTTTAATATATGACAGTTAAAACATAAGTAGTCAAGGTGCAAAGAATGAGAGACCAGAATGCTCAACTCTGAGTGGGATATCTATATAACATTTCTCCCCACCAGGTACACAGATATTTGCGGAAGCTAGGGCAGAAAGACTGAAAATGCCAGAGATTGTAGATGACTTCAAGCAAGATCAAACTGCACAAAATTCCAGCATGAAGATATTTGGATGGGTGTTACATCTTCCTTTCCCCTGAGATGAGAGATTTGCATTTGATAACTTCTGGGAGATTAAGAGTCAGCATCTTTTCTTTTTTTGTTAAGTGTTTAATTCCTTGTAGTTCAAGAACTCCCCAGGAGAAGGCCCCACTCAAGAGTATTTGAGTAACACAAATTGGACTTGATAGGCTAAAAAAAAAAAAAAGAACATAAAGTTGGAGGTGTGGAAGTGGAACAAGAGACTTGGGAAGAGTCAGTTGAGAGTGTAAATATGATCAAAATACTCTGTGTGAACACAAAAAAATAAGAAGTTTTAAAAAAATTCTTAAAATATTTCTTCTTGAAAATCATTGAAGAACTGAATCAAATTTAGTTTTTTGAGCTATTGAAGTTATATGTCAAAAAAAAGCTATATGTCATACTGAACAATTATAATCCCATTAAATGTTTTCATTTTGTAGTTTCTATAAGTACAAGCATATTATCAGACCAATATTTGAAAAATGCCCTGTGCCCTCTTTTATTATTTATTTATTATTATTTGTGTCTTTTCAATTTCATAAAAATGAATCAAAAGAAATGTGTTAATTTTATTGATCTTTTCAAAGAATCTCTACCTTAACAGCCCTCATCATTTATTTCATATTGTATTTTATAAAGAAAAAAGTCCAAACTTTATTTTTTTGAAATTTTTTAGCTTATTATTTTAGTCTTTTTCCTCGCTTGGTTTTTGAATGCTAATGCTTTTTGAAAGCTAAACTGACATACTTATTTTTGTAGGGATTTTTTTTGTCCTGGCAGTGCTGAAACATGCATGGATAGCCCATATATGGAAGTTCTTTTGAAATTGTCAAAATTAGGTTTCATGATCTAAGTTGATGAAAAATGACCAGGTCTATTCCTTAAGAGAGCACCAGACCTCATTACAGATGATTGTGAGGAACCATGTGGTTGCTGGGTATTGAACTCAGAACCTTTGGAAGATCAGGCAGTGGTCTTAACTACTGAGCCATTTCATTTTTTTTTTAAAGAACAAAAATGCAATGCAAACTTCCAAAGGAAGAAATCAATTAAACAGTTTTACCCAGCTGAAACACCTAGAATCAAGACAGCAACTTACAGAATCAGTCTTGCATAAGGTACAGTAAGTGGCACTAACATGCTGATAGCAAACCCAAACTGTCTTATTAGACTGAAGGTCCACTCAGCAATAGGGAAAACATGTATGATGAGAATGGTTACCA
The DNA here is from genome assembly GCA_004026605.1 of Ondatra zibethicus. Classification (NCBI taxonomy): domain Eukaryota; kingdom Metazoa; phylum Chordata; class Mammalia; order Rodentia; family Cricetidae; genus Ondatra; species Ondatra zibethicus. The sequence continues at coordinate 41,794 of PVIU01017142.1, forward strand.
CCACTCTTCAAAGAAGCATGTCTCTTAACAGCAAGCAAAGACCATCAAAAAAACTGCAAACAGATATATATATAGCCTTATCATCTATTGCTCAGAGGACATCATGGGATAGGAATAGACAGATTATAAGAGGCAGAGTAACAAGCAATTCTGCTGTAAAACAGTCTATCATAGAAAGGACTGCATAAATAAGATGTGAAAACTGTGCATATACATGGACATGTTAACATGGGATTAAAATTTCATGGGGTCCCACCCTTAGAAAATAACTACAGGCAACTACCTACTTCTGGGTAAAGAATTAGCCTCTCCCAATGATGAGCCCCATTATGGGTTGTATAATGTAGAGTGCTCAGCCCTGAACACAATACACACACACACACACACACACACACACACACAAACAATTAAAAAAGACTCAGTAGGTTGTATTTATATACATTTGTGCACCCATGGTACAATAATAATCAAAGAAAAAGGCTATCATCTTGAGAATGTAGGGCATATGAAAGACGATTGAGCCGTGCGATAGTGGCACACGACTTTAATCTCAGGACGTGAAAGGTAGAGGCAGGTAGATCTCCGTGAGTTCAAGGCCAGCCTGATCTATAAGAACTAGTTCTGGGACAGGCTCTAAAGCTACATTGAAACCATGTCTCAAAAAACAAACAAACAAAAGACAATTGAGAGGAGGTAATTAGCATGAGCTGGAGGGAGAAATTGAATGGGAGAATGAGATGTATTAAGAACACATAAAATAAAATAAATTAATAGAACAGCATTTTCACTTTCATGCTTTACTGTGTAAAATCGTCTCCAACTGATGTGTTATTTTATTATTTTTCTCTCCCAAGTATTTTAGCACCATCTTATATTCACTGTCAACTCTATAGATTGATTTAAAAAATGAATTTATCTCCATGTACCCAGTCTTTATTCAAAT
>PVIU01017143.1:0-42789 GCA_004026605.1 Ondatra zibethicus
GACAAGGGAAAGTGGGAAGGGGTATCTGTCCCAGAAGGACAAAAAACTGCCTGTGGATATAGGGGAGACAGACATGGCACATAAGCAAATGGTGGTTTATAAAGGTAAAGGGGGAACCCCTGTGTAAGGATGAGGTGTTTAATTTTAACTGGGCATGTTATAATTAGGTGAACCAAAGGGGGCTTTTGATGGTTGGACTTGGTAGTCAGCCTCAGGAGGAGGAAAAGGCCAAATAAGAAGATTGTCCTTGGTGGCTAGCTTTAGGAATGTGATCTAGCAGACAGTGAGCCAGAGAGGGAGTGAGAAAGAAGGGCCAGAGTCATGCTGGCCACACTCACGCTGTCCAGAGTCTCTCTGTGTTAGCCTCCTTCTGGCACATTTTGGAGGCTCTGCAAATTTGATTCTATCACTTGCCAATTTATTTTCTGAATTCTGAGCTTGTGGGAACTGCTCTGAAGCTTGTGTTTCAAATACATTATTCTAGAAAGGGGTTTGGGTTTGCTTTTGGTCAGGGCTCAGGGCATCACTGAGAGTAAATAAGCCCAACGGGAGGCTTCTCAGGATGCAGGTTGGGAACAGAACATCTGGGTCAGGAGTTGATGGGTAGACTTCTTCCACCCTAGCGCCGAGGCCTGCATTCTCCGTCATGCCCGCATCTCTGGAGAGTTTATTTGTAGCATGGCCTTATTAGGATGATACGTTCCACTCTGCTCGGACTTCCTGTCTTTAACCAGCTTTCATCTGTCTCCTGACTGGATGTACAGCCACTAAAATAGACACCCAACAGATACCCCTCCTGGTACAGCCAGTGGCTTCTGTACTTGTTACTCCCTGTTCCTTTTGCTTTTTAGGATCCTTTTATTTCTTGACAGATCACCTATTTAATTTAAACTTGGGGATTCAAAGTTGTTTTTGTTTTTATCCAGCCTAAGTTTTCTGAGAAAGTTTGTTGGGCTACCTGCCCACCAAACATTCCTTAGAGGCACACAGACACACAGACACACACACTTAGTGCCACCTCGCTAGAAAGGAAATTCACATCCTGTCCTGATGAGTCACAACGTGATATACAGTAAAAGACACAAAGTAACAGAAGATAAATATACACATATAATACTCTCAGGCACTTGTCTCTGCTAACACTTGAAAAATTATGACCTTACTGGCAATGCATAGCTTTCTTCTCTTACTTGAGGCTAGCCCTCAAAGTGCTAGAAGATGCTATAGATGCTGGGGAGAACTGTCATCAGTATTACTCAGCCTTCTGGGGAGAACTGTCATCAATACTACTACTCAGCAAGCGACACTGAGCAGCTAGGCCTGGTTGCTTGTACTTGTTGCAAGTGGCAAGTCTGTTGGCTGAGGGTAATAAAAATACTTTTTATTGGATTTGAGTCCATGCTACCGGACTCCTGTCAACTCATTCAGAAGCCCAGGGCTGGGGAAGCCATAGGCCCTCGTGCAGAACCTGCTACAGTTAAGATTGCCTTCTAAGAAAGTCTGCCTGAATGTAGATTAGAGCTGCTGTCAGCTTTACTCAGTGGCCAGAATAAATGCAGAAAGGCACACCTGTAGCGATGAGAATGATGGCTCATCTACAGCACCCCCTTGAAGGCTCAGGGAACATGGAAGAAGGGTAAAGAACCTGAAAGCTGAGGGGAGGGGGAGAGGGAGTGGTTGGCGCAGACATCTGGACCCCATCGCTCTTGCACTCTTCCACTCACAGCCATCGCCATTGCCTGCACAAGACTGGGCCTGCCAGCATCCCGTCATGGAGAGAGAAGTACTCATGGGACCCCAGCCTTCCCTTAAGGAGTGTATGTAGTGACGGTTGCTGCAAGAGGAGAGACATTTTCTTGAATGGTGTAGCCACTGTTAAGGTGCCTATGTTTGTGTGAACAAACCCTTGCTCACACTCCTGTAAACGACCCTAATAAAACTCACTGAGTCACAAAAAAAAAGAACTGAAAGTAGAAGGTAAGAGGCTGATAAATGGGGGGAGCAACAGATAGGAGTGGGAGGTTTATGATCAAAATACATAACATACACAACGAAAATGTCACAATGGGATCCACTATTATGTATAATATATAATACAGACCACTTTAAAAATATCGTGGGGACTGGAGAGATGCTGTTCTTCTAGAGGACCTGTGTTCAATTATTAGCACTCCCATCCGGCCACCCACAACTACTAATTCCGGTTTTAGGGAATCCGACCGCCTCTCTTCTGGTCTCTGCTGGTACCTGCACACATGGCATACAATCACCCAGACACACATCCACACAAAACCAAAGTATTTCTAAGTTCCATAATGTAACTTACTTGTGACTTTGTTTTTTAAGTGCTACTTTTTTCTTTTTAACTATATAATGTATATATACTTCACACACACACATGCATATGTGTATGCGTGCACGTGAGTGCAGTGTATGGAGGGCAAAAGAGGGTAGAGGACCCCACAAAGCTGGAATCACAAGTGGTTGTGAGCTGCCCAACGTGAGTGCCGAGAACCACACTCAGGTCTTCTGGAAGAGCAGTACAGGATCTTAACCACTGAGTCATTTCTCCAGCCATTAGATGTGTCTAAACCACTCAGCACACCACTGAAATCCACACAAGTAAACGTTCTACTTGTCTTCACTCCAATGAGCATGATCTAAATTTACTCAAAACATAGAGAGGTATAGTGGTAAATGAATGGGAATAATAACTGTATCCAGGAAGTTTTCTAATTATTGAAAGGCTTTTTAAACCATATTTTCAATTACACATCCATATTTCATGTTCAAAATCTCCCGAATAAGGAATGTGGTTCTATCTAAGCACTCTCCTGTTGGAGAATATTACTTGAAGGTGTGTGGCTTTTCTTTATGTTGCATTTGTTTAACTCTGTAAAGCTGTGGTTCTTTGCCTGTCTAAAACACCTGATGATCCTAATAAAGAGATGGTAGGGGCAAGGATAGGCAGGGCTAGCAGGCAGAGTATTGACAGAAGGCTAAATCTGAGAGGAGGAGGAGCAAGAGAACAAGGAGAGGAAGACATCAGGGGCCAGCCACCCAGCCAGTCAGGAAGTAAGAAGGAAAGTAAGACATACAGAAGTGAAAAAGATAAAAGCCCAGAGGCAAAGGGTAGTTGGGACAATTTAAGATAAGAAAAGCTGACAAAAAATAAGCCAAGCTAAGGCTGGGCATTCATAACTAAGAATAAGCCTCCGTGTGTGATTTACTTGGGAGCTGGGTAGCGCCCCCCACCAAAAGCCAAAAGAATAAACCATCACACAACACTCTCTGACAGAGTGAGCCTTGGCATCCGAGTCAAAGGGTTAACACCCAATTCACAAGTGTGCTCTTCAGTCTTGGAAATAACGTGCTCATAGTCACTGGAGAGAATGGCAACCTCACGTGTTACATGCTCACTTCCTGCCTTCAGCAGCTGGGAAGGCCATTCAGAGTCTGGTAAGGGCCCTTCACTTGAGCACGTGTATTGTTAGTCACTGAAAAAGAGAGACCTCTGCTGTGTCCCCTCATCAGGGCAGCTGAAGAACCATTCTGCTCTCAGCGCCACCCCTGGGAAAGCAGATTCTTTCATTTTTAGGACTTCCTGGCTCTTGTTAAGTGTTCAGTCAAATCAACATGCAACTGAGGCAAATTTAAAGAAATTTTTTATATCAAAACCATGGGGAGGTGAGGAGGTCGCAGAGAACAGAGGGAGACAAGGGCAGAGGCTGAGCTGTGAGTGGTCCAGCCAGGGGCAGGTCAACATGGACCTGCGGTTTCCGGTTCTATATCGGACACCTTACCTATGAAGTGCCGAGTGCAGGCCAGGTGTGACACTCACCCTCACTCTTCCTGCTCCTGCGGCTATCAATGCATCTTCAACTTTCTCATCACAGTTGTCTAAAAACCTGTTCATGAATTATTTTTCAAAATGTAAAGTACTATGCATCAGAGTGTGATCTAATGACAAACAACTGGGAGCTAGTATGGAGACATGTGGTTCTGGATAACTGCACGATCATTTCTTTTTTAAAGCAACAGAAATGAAACATGAGACATGTTTACTAACAATGAAAGTAAAACACTGGCTATATTAAGACAGCACCAATTTTAAAATGCTACATGCCTGTGTGTTTCAAACACTGGTAAATCCTTCTAAATGAAATACTATGGATTGTGGCCTAGAGTGTGAGGCTCGGGTGCCATCCCAAGCCCTACCAAAAAGGAGCAAACACACAGCAAGGTTTTGGGTAATTTATTCACAGTTCCGGTGTAGTCAACGGGATTTAACAGGACATGAGGATGAAATAACCATCTGGCTCAGAAAACTAAACATTCATTGAAAAGAAAACAAAATCAAAACAGAGCAATGATTATTGTAACCCCCCAGTCCCACAGAAGTATAATTTAAACAAATATCAAAACTTTATTCATGGAAAAACACATTCACCCAGAGAACATTGAAAAGTTAACAAGATCACTACTACACTCACTCTGGAAACTGGTATAGAAAACAAGATAATGTGTGAATTTCCACGACGTCCTTATCAGCCTTCTGTCCTGGTGTCTTTTACAGAACATCACTCTCAAGCTAGTATGGGCTCACAGTTACACAACAGAACTCCAGTCTTGCTTAACCACGGACATCACTATTCAAAGCCAATGTCAGCTTCATTATTTGTCACCATCCTGGTTCTGAGGATGTGTTTCGATTCATCAAGCTATGGAGACACTGAAATACTTAACAATCTTTAAATACAGTGAGAAAGACCAACTTATATGTTAAAACTTTCAAACTTGAGAGTAAACAGAATCACGTGAAATCCATCTCCAGGTTTAAAACACTGCTAGTATTCTAAAGACAACTCACTAAACATGTGGATGTCATGAACCAAAATGTCTTTACCATTCCCTTCCATTTCTTTGGCCTTCCTAAATTCAATGTGAATTATGAATTCTTTTTTAATAAACACTTTCCAATGAGATTGTGCTTTTAATTTTTTTAGAAAAATCATACCAGTTATAGTATGTAATAAACAGGTAACCTTAGTTTCTTTTATTGCTATAGAATATCCTCACTGTAAAAAAAGACAAAAGACTGCCCCCCCCCAAAAAAAAACTGAAAGTGTGTTTGTTAAAGTTCAGCTGGTTTCCTTCTCTAAAGAATGACAAAAACGACTTTCAGACGAATACTACAAGGAACCAAAAACAGGCTCCTTTCCTCTCTCTTCAGAACTACTCAGGTAAGAGCCCTGGATTCAAAGGGGACAACCGTGTTACCTCAGAAACCACCCAGGACACAGAACAACAGCCTCCTGCACAGTACCTGGAGCGTCCCTCTGAGGAGCGGGGACACACAGTGGCTTATCTCGGCATATTATTAACTGTGGCTCTTTATCGTACCACAGACCCATGTATCGTGAACAGACCGGGACAGCTGCTTACGAACATGTTCCAGAACGCAGAGCACTGTTTAAGTAAACAAATCCTTTCACAGCATTTAACACCTCAGTTCAGCTCCATCTTTCCACTCTTCCACCTGTGTCTTCATCACAAGAACCAGACCCACCAGGAACGTCAGAACTGCTCTGAAGGTGTAGCTCTGCTGCCCAGCATCCAGCTGCTCACAGCAGGTGTTCAGACACAGCTGCAGACAGTCACAAACTGCTAGTGAGTACTGCACTTTCTGTAGCCTTTTTACTCCTATGGCATAGGTGATTTTTTTTAAAAGTTGACTTCAAAGTAACCATTAACTGGGTCCTCCACAGTCCTCCCTGCCTAGCAAGGGCTCCCAGGGAAGGATGTATGTGTGAACTTAAACTTTAAACACACTACAAGAAAGAACTTTTTATAGAAAGCCTCCCTTTTGCAGGATATTTTGTTTTGGAAAATTAGATTTACGTGTCCTATATTATACCAATTTTAACTGGGCCTACTCATTCACTCACTTAGTGGCTTGCCTCACTAAAATATCAGGGTGTTAAGAATTAACTTAATAAAAGAATTTAAAATCACTACATTAACCAGGGTAGAAAGCAAAATGGGATTGGGAAGAGAATAATGTTTGTTTAGAAAATACTACTCTGGTCTTCATTTGGGCTTTTGACTGGTTTTTAGGATTTATCCTAGTTTGGAGTGTGTATGGAAGGGAAACTGGTGAATGGGTTCAGAGTCAGAGCCAGACAGAAGAAGTAAGTTCCAATATTCCATTACATAGAGGGTGATTAGTAAAACTGAGCTGTATAATTCAAAATAGCTCCAAGAGGACTCTGGATTAGTAACTGAGGTGATGGATGACCTAAGAATACTGTGGTGATCACTTCACAATGTCTCAGTGTACCAACATCACCCTGTACTCCAGAGCAACACATGAAAAAAGACAACAACGAAACACACACAACTATGAGTAGCCATGCTATTATATCAAACACAAGAAATGACATGATACACATGCTAGACAAACATGAAATCTTGGAAATAATTAGAACAGATAAACATAACTAAAGCAGCTACATGGGGTAGAAACTGTGGCCCTGTCTTACGTTTTTAAAAATCAGGTTTCCAGTCTCTATCAATGGGAGTGAAACCTTCCAAAATGCCTGAAGTTACATAAACTCTGTCTTCAACCCACCTTCACATGAAGCCTACACTTCTGGCATAGCACGAACTGCTTAACATCAAGTTCAAACACAAAGAATGAGCTACCAACTCCACTACTGCACTTCCACAATAACGGTGAAAGCTTTTGAAAGAAATGGACCTAACTGAACATAACACACAGCCACATGATCTGACCAAAATAATGAAGAAATTATTCCACACATTTTTAGGGTGTCAAACTAATGTTCTATTTTAAATACTTTATCCTAATTGTTGACTCCCATTCCTGACACTATCAGCATGAAGGCATGTCAATATCACTTCTTCATACTGCATTCATTCCTAAACAGGAGTCAAGACAATACAAAAGAGAACATCTAGAAAGCAACCCTAAATCATGTCACTCCACAGTGGAAAGTATGTGATGTTCTAAGCCTCATCTACCACATATACTGAAGATCAAATAACCAGTGCAAATCTCACAAACTTTTCTTATCAAAAAGAACCTCCAAACTGCCACAAGGGGATGCTTTCTGCAGCAAGGTAGGGAAGGGAGTTGGGACAAAGCTGAAGAGAGAACTGAACATGCCAATACCAATCTGAGATGCTTGACAGCAACTCTGCTGTGATGTCAAAGGAGATAAACGGTGTCATTCAACAATATTTTTTTTTAATTAAGCTCTACAGTTTAAAGGCAATGCAAACCACCCTGAGGAGGTGAAGAAACAAGGAGTAGGATGCCCAGGTCCTATCTTCAAATGTCCAGCCACATTGTCGGGGTCTAAAGTAGTTCAGATCGGAGCGCTACACAACTCCACATGGTGCTTTATTCGTACATGGAGGACACAATGCACCGCACGCTCCCCCCATGCTCCTTCTACCTAGAGATGATAGCCATGTTTAGACTAATTTAACTGAACTTAGGTTTTTTTAGGTGAACAGTTTGATTTACAAACAAAATATAGACAAGCTTCAAAATAAACCACACCATCTTCAACTTATAAATAATGTAGCAAAGCCTTCAGCAGGTACTAGCACACACTGGCTTTTGACTTTGAGTATTCCAATGAAATGCATTGGTCTTTTATCAATCTGACTGAATCAGGGCATGGGAAAACAACAATCATCTAAAAAACTCAACAATCCTCCTTGATTGAAGTGGAGGATCCAGAAATTCATTATCCAGTTCTTTATATAACACTATAGCTAAAATCCCTATGATTTCAGGTTAGATTTAAATTCTATTAATCAAACTCCCCCATGTATTATTGAAAATGAGGCAATTGCACAAAATCATTAATTGAGAGGGATAATTATAACTGATATATAAATAAGAATTTACTAAAAAAGGCTTTCAGGAGGCAACAGTTTAAATCAAAAATTTAAATACAAAAGGTGTCTCATGTTGCTTTAACTGTCATAAATTTCAGATGCCTTTTATTCTACGGTTACAGATTTGGCAAGATTCCGTGGGAAATCAACCTGCAAAAAAGAGAATTATATTAAGAAATATAATCATATAATTTATCTTGTAAAATAACTGAAAAACAATAGAGGAAGGTGCTAATAAATACCGGGAGAGCTACCTCGGTCCCTCTACAGAGGTAGACCTCACAGGAACACTGGAAACACAACAGGATATTTTGGTTCCCACAATACCAAGAGGACTAAAAATGCTACAAGTCCTGCAGCCCCCACTGTGGGAGAGATCCAAACAACACAGACTTGTCCCACCCCAAAATGCCAATCACAGCCCCTGCCCAGTCAGTCTAAGGCCTGGAGTAAATGCTAAGGCTTCTTTAAATCCTATGGGTAAGAAGAAAGCAATGTAAACTGTGGACTGGGCTGTACGAAGACACAGATGTAGCAGATCTTCAAGAGCTACTGTGAAAGTTGGGAGGGCTGATGAGACACAGCAAGCAAAGGTGTTTGCTGCCAAACCTGAATTTACTCCTTAGGATCCACAGAGTGGAAGGAGAGAACCAGTTCTTACCAGTTGTCCCCTGACCTCCACCCATGAACTGTGACATGTATATACACAAGCAAAATAAATAAATATCTAAAAACAAAAAAACAGTTGGGACTAACTGTATCAAGATGTACCCTAGAGTTCAAAAGCCACCCTGGAGTTGTACAGAGGCGGTCACTCACATCGTAGCCTCTCAGCACAGCCAGATGGAAAGCCAGCAGCTGCAAGGGGATCACACTGAGAATGCCCTGCAGGCAGTCCACTGAGTGGGGCACCTTGATTGTCCTTTTTGTGTTCTTAATGGTCTCGGTATCCTCCTTATCACAGATCACGACTGGGCGCCCCTGGGAAGAAAACCGCATGCAGACACAATCACGAGAAGTACATGCTAGGCAACAAGTGGGCATGTGCAAGATACACAGACACGCTCTGACTGCTCATGTAGATGGGCACGAACAGGTTTTGTGGAACTCAGCGACTTCTGTCAAAAAATTTACACAAGAAAGAAACACCAAGCTTAGTACTTGAATACAGGTTCGCCTTCCTTTGAAGTTCAAGTTTATTTCCAGTACACTGTGTATAGGGAGAAATATCTCTGGAATTAAACATAAGCCAGCTGATGGTGGGAGAATATGAGGCACAGCATTCACGACGTTAGTGTAAACTCTACACATTAGAGTTTCTTTTGAAGGAAATACTTCATCATGTTAAAGTAAAGTAAAAAGAAAACATTGTGTTAACTGGCAGAAGAAAGAATCCAGAGACTAGGGCCTAGTTTTGGTTTAGATCTTATATTATGAGAGCTGATTATGAGAGAGAGGATGGTCAGGAACCATCAAAATCTGAGCCTCTAGCTCCCTATATAAACGGCATAGCAAAGGAGTCGTTTATATAGGTTTGCGGTTATCTCCCAGGCCTGGTCTGTCACTGTTAGCGTAAATTCACCTGTGCTTTGGTAACCCCACTCACAGATCTCCAGGCTATTATCACAGTGCTTGACCTACCTGGCGTGCAACCACTTGCTGTAGCGCATTCTGACACTTGGCATAAGTGTGGTCTCTCATGATGATCATGATGACAGGCATCAACTTGTCCACCAATGCTAGAGGGCCGTGCTTAAGCTCACCAGCAAGGATGCCTTCAGAGTGCATGTAAGTAATCTCCTTGATTTTCTAGAATTAAAGAACCAGATAAGTCTTTAGTTCATTTTTCAAAATTCTACTTTAAAGGAAATATTACACAAAGCGTCTGAGATGGTTAGGTCTACTAAGAAGTATTAAAGACTACTGATATGTCCCTAGAGCTAACAACAGATCATCACTTCCAAAACACCAACAACCACAGTGTTGAAGTTCTACAAGAGTATTCTTAAGGATTCAGACTATCAACAGCAGTCATGCTGTGTCTTATAATTCACTTCAACTTCTTATCTAGTGAATCTTAAGTCAGGCGTTCATATTTCAATAGCATGTATACCCAACTTAAAATGCTAACCCCTAGTTCCCATATAAACACTTTTCTTGGCTTTCACTTTTGAATTAAGTTTTATGGCATCTTCTTAAGGCAAACAAACCACAATATACATACAGAGGCATTTTAAACAATTTGCCTATTTCAATTCATTTGTTTTACAAGTATGTGGGGAGTCAGCAAGATAAGGATGCTTGTCACCAAGCCGGACAACCTGAGTTTGATGTCCAAGATTCAAATGGTTGGAAGAAAACTGACTTTGGCTTGAGCTGTCCCAATTTCCACATGCACTGAAGAACACCACCTCCCATCCATGCATGTGTGCTCACACACACAAGTGCATACACACACACACGCACTCATGCACGCACGCACGCACACACACACACCTAAATGAATGACAAGGCACAGTGATATTTTGAATGCCTGGCTCTCTGTGGGTTAAATCCCTAGTACTGCAGAATAAATAAAAGTACATGTTCCCACTGGGTGGTGGTGGTACACACCTTTAATCTCCCAGCACTTGGGAGGAAGAGGCAGGTTAGGGTTAGGGTTAGGGTATCTCTGTGAGTTTAAGACCAGCCTGGTCTACAAAACGAGTTCTAGGACAGCTAGGGCTGTTACACAGAGAAACCCTGTCCCGAAAAACCAAAAAAAAAAAAAAAAAAAAAAAAAAAAAAAAAAAAAGTGCATGTGCCCTGTCCCTAAGTCATTAGGAGTAAAATCAACTTAAGTGAGAAAACGCACCAGGGCTCCTTCAAGACACGTAGCATAATGATAGCCTCGTCCCATTATCAGGACTGACTTCTGGTGGTACAGTTCTGTTGCCAGCTTCTGAATTTCATCATCCATGCTCAGCACTTCCTTAATCAAGTCTGTTAAGATAAAGATTAGCCCAGCCTATGAAAAAGGAGCAATACATAGATAAAGTAACAATGCTATACTGGAAGCAAACAACAAAGACCAGTACTTCCTCTCTTCTGTGGTATCAGCATGAAATTCTCTTAACATGGAGGCAAAAACAGAAAAACCCTTCTAACTATGCAACTACAAACCACAGCACCAGGAGTAAGATGAGAACTTCATCCACTGTTTACTCCCTTCCACATCAAACGTATAGAAAATAAAATAAAGAGCCTTAGTTTGGACTTCCAGATAGGATGGTGGGCCAGAAGCTGCCTCCTGTGATACAGTCAGGGAGAAAAGTTAGAATTAAAAAAAAAAAAAAGACTCAGGGGTCAGAGATGTAGTTCAACTGGTAGAGTTAGAGTGTGCTTGCCTACTATGAACAAGTCCCATAACTGCATAAAACTGGGCATAGTGGATAACACCTGTAATCCAAGCACTCAGGAGGTAGAGGCAGGAGAATCAAGAGTTCAAGGTCATTCTCCCCTACATACTGAGTTAAAGTCCACCTGGGATACAAGAGACCTGGTCTCAAAAAAAGATCAGAAAAGCCACCAGGCAAAAAGTAACCAAATGGAGCATAGCTCTAGACCTATGGCTCCCTTACTGGGAGAAGGGAAACAGAAGTTTCATCCAAAAGGTAAGCCACACACACTGAAAAAGAGATGAGAAGTCCCACCCACAGGACAAACTACAGCCCTCAAAGCCTCAAGTCAGGTACTGGTCTGCAGACAGTGCATCCTCCAGCAATGGGGTTCCTTCTGTCATTCTATGACTCTGTGGCCAGACACCAGCTTAGAAAGAAACCTACTTCTTAAAACTGAGCTAATCAGAGCTGGATAAATCGCTTATTGGCTAAGAGCACTGACTGCTCCTCTAGAGGACCCAGGTTCAAATCCAAGCACCCTCATAGTGGCTCACAACTCCAGTTCCAGGGAATCCGATGTTCTTTTCTGGCCTCTACAGGAAACTGCATGCATGTGGTACACAGATATATATTGCAAGCAAAATACCTATACACATAATAAAATAATTAAATTTAAAAACTGCACTATTCTAGGCCTAAGACTAGAGAACAAGTCTCAAGTCAGAAGCTAAAGCTCAACCTGCACACACCAGTGGGAGACAGCTGAAGAGGGAAGGGACAGACTCTGACATGCCAAAAAAGTACAGGCAGCAGGAGGCTCAGTCCAGGCATTAAAGTGTGTGGGAAGGTAGTGCTGCTCTAGGTACCGAGAAATAACTCTGGAGCAGACAGGCCTGAGCCAGTTCTCCACTGGTCACTGCTGTGGAGGTCAGGAATGCTGAAGCACTAGAACAGTGGTTCTCAACCTGGGGGTCAAAGGACCCTTTCACAGTGGAAAACACAGATATTTATATTGTGATTCATAACAGCAGAAAAATTACAGTTAAGAAATAGAAACAAAAATAATCTTATGGTTGGGGTCACCACAACACGAGGAACTGTATTAAAGGATCATAGTATTAGGAGGGTTGAGAACCACTGCTCAAGCAGAATATAAAAAGTACCAAAGATTCCAACTATTCAGAACCATCCTAAGCAGAAAGAGTAATGCAGGAGGCTTCCCAACACCCAACTGTACTCTACTTAGTCCTAGGACACTGACTAAGACTGTACTACAGAGTGACAGTGACTAACATGTGGCACCAACATAAACTCAATATGCAGACCAACAGAAGAGAGGACTCTGGGACAGACCACAAGGTAGCAGCCACCATTTCTGGCAAAAATGTTGAGAAAAGTCACCTCTGAAGAAAAATTACGTCTTCAATATACAAACATGGATACTGACATAGAAAAAAAGTTAGATTCATTATTTTTCACCCTGAAGAAAAACCAAACCTTGAAATTCCTGGAGAAAAATATATTGTGAAAATACTTCAAGACATTGGCATAGGCAAAGACAAGGACTTCCTCAAAGGGACTCCCACCAAGACAGGAAATGATCACAAGAATTGACAAGTAGGACTTCATGGAATTCAAGTTTCCCGCAGTTTTGCACAGTGCAGTATGGCAACTGACGAAGTTTAACTAGAGTGTGATTATTGCTAACTAAGAAGCTTCTGTACAGCAAAGGGAATGATTAACAAGGTGAAGAAACAGTCTATAAGATGGAATCTTTGCCAACTGTGCTACAATAGATTAATATTATTGTCTATAAAGCACTCCAGGGCTAGGGATGTGGTTCTGGTAGTAGAGATGCTTGCCTAACATGTACCAAGCAGGACACTACACCTGTCATTTCATCACTCGGGGGAGAAGCAGGAGGATTAGAAGCTCAAGGTCATCCTCAGCTAAATGGTTACGTTTGAGGCCAATCTCAGCTATGTGAGACCCTGCCTCAAAAACAAACACACACCAAAAAAGGAAGAAACCTATTATTTTCGATGCTAAGAAAAATTATATTTTAAAACACCTCTAAAATATGAGTATCTTCATACCCGGCAGCCGCTTCAATCCAAGCATGATCTCTTTACGCCTCTCTTGCATGGAGATCCTGTCATCACACATCATGAGGGCAAACATCACAAGGGACACAAACTGGCTGGTGTAAGCCTAAAACACCAAAGAAAACAAAAATTAATTCCAGGTACATTTTAAGAACCTGGAAATTTTAACAAAAAGATGAAAATTAAATCCAAATTCTTCATAGTATTCACTGTTCATCTTTTAAAAGCAACACTGTTGCTGCTGACCTGGCTTAGAATCTATCTGTTTTTAATCACAAAGCACTTAGGTATCTCAGACCCACATAAATTACTAGTGCTTATGAACCTCCTCACACCCCTCAGAAGGAAGGGAAAAAAAGACTGAAGGAAAGTACAGATAATCTGAATGTGACTAACCACAGTGAGGAGAAAGCACAGGGCTCTTGGCAGTAAGAGATCTTTGGATAGCTATAAAATGCCCTACCCCTGCCCCTTAATCTTTGCCTACTGGCATTTCCTCATTTTCACTTTTTTTTTTCTTTTTCCTTTAAAGATAGGGTCATACTCCATACCCTGGGTTAGATTTAAAGTAATTCTCCTGCCTCAGTCACCCAAATGCACAAAGTACAGGTGTGAGCTACCACACTTAGCTCATTCTCACTTTGCGCTTGAGTTACAGGAAGAGGGCACCTTGGGATGTGTATGTTGAGGCCTAAGGTCAACCTTAGGTATTCCTCAGGAGCTGCCCACTTTGCATTTTTCATTGAGATAGTCTCTCACTGGGACCTTGGGCTCACTGATTATGCTGGTACATCAAGCCCTAGCAATCCACCCATCTCCATTTCCCCATGATAAACACAAACTACCAGGCACAGCTGCTTACTAGATGCCGGAAACTTAACTCAGCACTGTCCAGACAGAGCTATCCCCACACAGGTCCTCATTCTTACTTTTTTAACAAACAAAAAGCAACTAAAAGTTAAAGGAAAATCTAAATATATGTAAGTAAGTAAAAATTAAGCACCTGCAAACCTATGATAACATATTTGTATTTATAACTTACATTTACTTGTGAGTGTGTGTGTGTGTGTGTGTGTGTGTGTGTGTGTGTGTGTGCGCGCGCGCGCACGCATGCCAGAGCATATGTGGAGGTCAGAGGACAACCTCTAGAAGTCAGTTCTCTCCTTCTATGGGGTCCACAGGGTAAAACTGAAGTTGTCAGGCTTGGCAGCAAGCAACTTCATTCACTTAGCTACCTTGCTGGCCCTAGTTTTTCTTTATTTACTATGTATGAAAAAATATATTTTCAATAAAAGAAAGTTATTAAGCACACATGGTGGCACACACCCATAATCCCAAAACTTGGAAGGCAGAACCCAAGGGAAAAAAAACCCAAGACCCTCCTTAGCGACAGAACGGTTTTTTGTTTATTATGATTTAAGCATATTATAGGTATACCACACAATCCTACAGGTCAAACAGTTATAGAAAGATCAAATTGAACTATAAAGGATATGTTAAACAAGCAGAAAGGGGTGGAAAATGCCCCCAGAAATAGATTACATAATGCTTTATTAACCTTGAATTTTCTTAACGCTAATGAGAAAGGGACAACGGCAGCAGAAAGACATTAGATAATGGAAAAGTCTACTGAATTAAATCAACCGGTTTATTTCAAGGATGTGCTGACCTCACAATGGAAGCCAGGAGATGTGCTGCGTTGGGGAAGTGGTTTTGCTCTTGTTTCCACAGGAGAAGAAAAATTGTAGATACCATCGAAATTAATAAAGGTTCGGTTTGAAGAGGCGAAACCTCTTGGAAAGGAAAAATGACAGCTCATCCACAATGATGATAATCATACAGGTGGTAAAAAAAAAGCATATAGGATGGGGGCAGGGTTCTGTTCTTATCTCCGCAGGAAAACACTCATCTTCAAAAATTCAAGGAACCCTGGATGTTTGAATACTGACAGATGGAAACAATTTACAGCCCAACAAGGATCAGCAAGAAAATAGAATAGGTTCCATAAGTGAAAATATTCAAAACATACTTTTAGATATATATAAATGTACTTATATTTATAAATATATAGAGCTGGTTTTGGAGTTGGACTCTGGCTCAGTCCCTCTCTAATTCTAAGCCTGTTGTTAAGAGACAACCCAGAGTTTCTGTCTCATGTCAAGAGCCATGATATGGGACAGAAGGAAAAAATAATTTATAAAACTTCTTTGCCTTTCTTCATATCTATTTTTGTCTTTATCATACCTTTCATTGAATATATATGTCTGTATATGTCTATATAAATAATAATGCTTAAGTTTTCCATAATAAATAATAAATTTTCCTACAGTAATCTTTGAAGTTTCCAGGAAGAAGACGGGGCCCCACAACAACTCCACCTGGTTAATATGACATCATGATGCTGATAGCACTACTACAAGACCTGTTTTGAGTACCAGCTACACGAGACGGTTCCAACTTGGTTAGCTGAAATGGTACACATCTTTTACAACATTCTGGCCAGACCTCCACAAAATACTCAGAGACTATTTGCAATTTTATCAGGCCAAATATTAATCTTGGAATTTAACCATCAGGATCCCCTAGAAAGAACGTCGCCCCCATGACAGCTGGAAGTAATTCTAGAAGATGATGTCCCCTCTCCCAGCAAAGTTTGCCCTCAGGCTTAGGGACATCATTTAGGGGTTGATTATAATTGGTATACGGTTGAGGTATGGGGGAGGAATTTTATAGGCTCAGGGATCTTTTTGAAAAAAAAAAAAAGAAGGATAATTGGATGATGGGATAATAGATTGGTATTTGTGAGTTATTGTTTTTAGACAATTATATTGGTATTGATTCTTGCATATTGATACAAAGTTAAATTATATTGAATATTGTATGCATGTATGCTTCTACCTCTGTTTAAAACATTGTTTATGTATTGATATATATATTTACCATATTGCAGTATACATTACTACCTCTGATCAAGATACTTATACATTGTTTACATCTGAAGGTCATTGTCCTCATTTATTGCACAGTTGTTTATTGTCTTAGTCTTTAAGTTAGATAGGTATTGAGAATTATAGATCAATAGTCATCTATTTTTGTCATATTTATAATTAGACTAATTAGATACATAGAGATTATATTCAGTATAGACAGATAATCTTCAACCTCTTCAAAGAGCTGTAGAAAATGGCCTTTAATCTAACTTAGAGTTCTGTGGTAGTGAGACACAATTGCTCCTGGCAACACCGACCTATTCCCGAGAGACTGTTGAGCACCAAAGACACTCCACCTGGAGCCTTTCTTCTTGGCAGAACTGGCCTTTGGGCAAAGAAATGCCCATACCTCAATCACTGACAGAGATACAGAGTATCCGTAAATGGATAAAACAGGACTGTCATATCCTGCCAAGACAGGGTAAGATAGTTTTGAAAAGTTTCTTGCCTTCGAAAATGGTATGTCAGTTACATTACGCCTTAGCCAAAGTTGGTTGCTTCAGCATTGCAAATGAGACTTTGGGTGATAGCCCAGGTAGTCAGTTGTCTCTGTCATTTGTTGCACATTTTGGAAGTTTCTTGATTGCACTTCCTGTTCACTCAAGTAATATTGTTTCCCTTCTCAGATCTTTGATGGAGTTGAAGATCAGATAATTGTAGTTACCTTCCTCATGATTTAGCTAAGCTTAATTTCAATGCAATATTTAGACTCCTTGAAAGAGAATGTTTAGTAAAACTTTTGTTATGCGTTTCTTGCTTGATATTGTTTATTGTTTGTAATTTTATATTTGGTATCTGTTCCTATTGTATATAGTTGTATTGGGTTTGGATCGATCTTGTTTAGACAAAAGGGGGAGATGATGGGGAAACTCTGTCAACCAATCACATCTAATTAAGGTGTGGCTACCTGCAGTGGAGGAGGAAAAACTGGGAGAACTCAGGTGTGCATTCTCTCTGCGTGGTGCCCGCTGGACATATAGGAAGTCAGACCTCCCACTCTTGTAGTGTGAGTTTTCCCCTTATAACCATTAAAAGATAATTGTTATACTTGTGCTGGCTTATTCATCGTACCGACCTAATTCACTACACACGTACTTGTCCTGACAGGCATGTGAAAGTCAGAGGACAATCTATGGGAGTCAGTTCTTTCCTTTCACCATGTAGGAATCTTCTCCCTTTGTTGCCAAGCTGATCTCAAACCTACAAGCTCAAGTAATCCCCAATAGGTGCACACCACCACAAGAGCCTGTCATTCATAGCTTCAGTCCAAAGAAACTAAGATTTCTTTTCATGTGTGTTAGCTGTTTAATATTCACTCTTTTGACAAATTTATTGTTCTTTATCTGTTTTTCTTTTTCTCTTACTTTTGTGGTTGTTTTCTTTTGAGACAGGGTTCCTTTGTGTGGCCCTGGATGTCCCGGAACTCTCTGTAGACCAGGTTAGCCTTAAATTCAGAGATCCACCTGCCTCCACCTCCCCAATACTGATTAAAGGCATGTGCCACTATGCCTGGAGGACACAATATTATTTCAAAGAAAGCATTCATGTTTTAGGCCTTTGAGACTTTTACTTAATTTTCATTGCTAAATTGTTAGGTATATTGTGCTGTACATAGGTCTTTATTCAGGAAGTGTATTACGGTTTTACACCCAGTTTCTAGCATTTTTCCCTGAGTCACTTCCTAAGTGATTATGCTCTTGTCATGCTGAGGAGACACCTCAGCCAAACTACTACGTGAGACCCTGCCACTTCTGCTGGACACCTTTGGCCTCCACAGCCACCTGTCCCCATTTCATCCCCCCAGCAGATTGGAACCACATATATACTGAAGTATGAATGGAGCCTATGTTCTGAATTCTAAGTGTCAGCTCCCCCTTGTCACTATGGATGTGTCATTCAATTAACAGAAAATCACTAACAGGATCTTGGTCCCCTAAGATATGAAGCTGTTCCAAATCCAACTTGATCTAGCAACAAGCACTCAGTCTAGCAGCTCTGGTCCACCACTAAAATGTCACACTACCACTGAGTGTGTATCCCAGCCACCATAGTTTTCATTTCATCTGTGCATACCAAGAAACTCAATATGATAAAAATAAGCTACACCTCACATTTACAATCTACTAAGGTCTGAAAAAATTTAACCAGAAAATGTTGACTGAACTTTCCAACTTGATTTTCTTTTTATTAAGTCCAAAACAAAATTACTTGGGCACATTTTAAAAAAAAAAAAAAAAAAAAAAAACCTAAGTCAGCAGTGTGGTAAAATTTTAAACACCTGCAATACAAGAACTACAAATTCTGCGTACTGACACCATCAATTCCTAAAGAAACACCAAATTATCATTGGTCTGATATTATGTGAAAGTCAGTAACAGTCTTCTAAACCAACCATCTTCTAAGGCAGAGTTGGAAACTTGTACACAGGCTCATCACTGAGCAGTGATGGGGAGCAACGGTCAACTTCTGTGACTACTTAGAACATACATACTCACTTCCCATTCAGAAACTGCTGTAATGAAATAACCCAGAACCTATCTTATAGAACACCAAGCCAAGAATATCTAAGACAGTTGAAAACAAAATTACTATGGAATCCAGAAAAAATGAAGCTGTATTACACTGCCATACTTATTAGAGGGGAAGGGTGCATACCCAGTACATGTGCTGAGGTCAGAAAACAACTTATAAGGAGTCAGTTCTCTCCTCTATACAGGTTCTAGGGGTCAAACTCAAATTGTCAAGCTTGGCTGATGTTGGTGGTGGACACCTTTACCTGCTAAGCCATCTTGTCAATACTAAAGCTGATAGTCACTTTAAAAAGAAATTACATACTATAAGAGATACTTGCTTTCTTATCCAAGATGTAAGCACTGGGGAACGGGGTGAAGGGTACATGGGGCATCTCTACTGGGGCTACTACTAGGGGACCAGTACATGTGCTAAAGGCTTGGTCCCCAGGGTGGTCCTCCTGAAAGATTACAGACCTCCTCCTTTTGGTAGGAGCTGATGTCTAGTAAGGGGTTCTGTGGTTATCTAGGAAAAAATCCTTGAAGGAGTTTGTGCGCCCTCTGACTCTCAGATTATCTCTGCTTCCTGGCTCATTCCCTATTGCATGACTGACTGCCTAACCAGAGCTACAAAACAACAATGTGCCTAGTTTCAGACTAGAACCTCTAGAGCTATGAACCAAAAGAAACCTTTTTCTTTTCAAATTAGTTGCCTCAGCTATTGTTATTATAATGTGAAGATGACTGATAACACAACTTTGTAACTTCCTATAAATCTGAATATTTCAAATTTTAAAAAAATTAAAAGGATTTGCTTTTAGAGAAAAATTGCTGATACTAATAACAACATGAACAAGCTTCAAAGGCTTTGTGCTAAGTGAAAGCCAGTTACAGAGGTTATGTCTCATAAAACTTCTATTCATGAGAACTATCTGGAAAATGACACAATATTTAGTAAGAGAAAGCAGTAGTTATGAGTGTGAAGCTAGAGGTTAGGAGTGGGCACTGACTGGCAGGAGCACAAAGGAATAACTGCTGCTCTGTGAACACAGTCTCCTAAAACTGTATGGTGACAGCCGCACAACCATGTAAATTTACCACATGGCAGTGCAAGCTGCACCTTCCTAAAACCATAGAAAAGACTCATGGTGGAATCCAGGCGGTGGGTAAGTGGTGTTAAGTCATTATAACTGCTACATGCATGAAAACCTTCATAATAAAACGATGGAGAAATTCAAGCTCTCATAAACTAAAGGATCAAGAATACTTTGTAAAGTACGTCCCCTGCAACTCATCAATCATCTGTCTCTCCACACATGCTGAAGTGCAGTGGTTCATGTGCTGTGGACAGGAGCCCTGTGTGCCCATCCCTGATCAGAGCTGTCTGGACTCTGCTACAAACAGCTCATTATTCATTCCCCCACAGGATGGCCCTAAGCACAAGCATCTCACATGTTTTAATCACCATATGGGGAAAATTCACATTTCAACTATGTTTAAATTATAGTAACGTCAAGACTCTCAATTAAAACAAAAACAAAATACCCAGAGTTTTTAACTTAAGAATCACAAATTTTCCACCAAAGTTTTCCATGAGATTTAACGATTAAAGCCTAAACCACTGAAACATATCTTATCAGACAATCAACAAAAAATATTAAACTTAAGCAGAAAAACAGATAAGCTGAAATTTCAAAAATCATAAGTAACATATTTGTATTTTATATACTTATACAACTTACAAAAAGTTGTATATCTCAACTACAGATAGCAAAGCAGTTTTACACACCTTTAAAACCAAGGTATTTTTAAACTCCTACAGATGCAATATTTAAAAAGAAACGAATACTATCCTGTAATTTCTGCTTTTGAAACTTTATGTATATATTTTATTGCTCTGACTGTGCAGGGAAGGGAGACATTGCACTGTGAATGTGCATCCATGTATCCATGCATGAATAATGGTAAGCAGGCCATAGGTACCCCGTTCTACCACTCTGACTTAATGAAACACAGCTGGTCACTGAACCTGGCGCTAAGTTGGTGGCTAACAACCTCTAGGATCCTCCTGTCTCCACACACCCAAAGGTCACAGGCAGACATAATCAGGCTTTTTACATGGGTGCTGGGGATTTGAACTCAGGCCTTAAGCTTGCACAAGACAGGATTTCTCTGTATAGCTTTCGAGCCTGTCCTGGCACTTGCTCTATAGACCAGGCTGGCCTTGAACTCACAGAGATCCGCCTGCCTGTGCCTTCAGAGTGCTGGGATTAAAGGCATGAGCCACCACTGCCCGCCACACCAAGCATTCTTAAACGACAAACATCTATCCAGCACCCAATTAGCTTTTCTTTTAATTGTCAGTTTTACAAAGTATGTTCCTTGTTACGGTTTTTCAAAAGTAGTGTCATATTCTGACATACTTAAGGAAACCAGGAATACATAAATAAAAAATAAAATAAAACATCAATAATTATTTGGATTAAACTGTCCATTTCTAATTTACCGCTTTTCTAATCCCAACTACACTAGTAACAGGGCGGTGTATGACTGCTTGGAGTTATTGTGCTTGGAGAATAGAGACTGTGCGTGACGAACAGGAAAAGTTGGCAGAGATCCTTTCAAAGCAGACCTGTTAAACAAATTCACTTGTCCTCTGTAAACTCTAAGACTACACTAGGGAAAAGAACACATCAACTGGCCCACAGACCAGCACCCCTCACCAACAGGATTCTTAAGTAACCGCCATGGAAGAAACCAAGGATTTACCTTTGTACTGGCCACGCCAACCTCAGGACCAGCATTGATATGAACCCCACAATCTGTCTCCCTTGATATAGAACTGCCGACTGTATTTGTGATCCCCACAGTGAGGGCTCCTCTCTCCTTGCAGTACCGAAGAGCCATCAGGGTGTCAGCTGTCTCACCTGAGTAAAATGGACAAAAGTAACACAGAGCAAGCAGTTTCAGAGTATGCCGCTTCTTACATGGAAAGCTGGCCACACTTTCAATTTATTTGTTTTAAATAAAGCATGAGACAAGCTCTTATTAAACTTAGAAGATATAGCCAGGCACGGTGCCATGCACCTTTACTCCCAGGACTTGCTTGAAGAGACAGGCAGATCACTGAGTTGGAGGCCATCCTGGTCTACCTAGTGAGTTCAGGTCAACATAGGCTACACAGTGAGACCCTGTCTCAAATAACAACAAAAACCATACATTTACAAGACACAGGCTTTCTAGGATCTCTTTTGTTTCTTATCTGAAAATTAAGCCCTTTAAGATGTATGTAAAAATGGTGTTCATTTTTACTGAGTCATAAAGAATGTATAACTGAAGTCAACCTGTATTTACCAGGACATTGAAATACTAGTTTAAGCATCAGTTCTTAGAAGATTTGCTAGGAAAATTGACTTACAATGACTTTTTTCCCCTTAAAGTCTAAAATGAACATACCTGATTGACTAATGAAAAAGCAAACATCATCTCGAAAGACTGGAGTGTTTCTATCCAAGAAGTCACTAGCAAGCTCCACCATCACCGGCAACTCTGTCAGCTCCTCTAGAACCTGACGGGTCTAGAGAGAAAAGAGAACACAATCTACCTTCAGACATTCGTTTTCATTGAACTTCTTTGGTCTTACTGTACAGTTTCTACTTTTGTGTTTATAAAAATAGCATACAGACTAGAGGTATAGTTCACTGATGAGCACTTGCCTAGCCTACACAAGGCCAACCAACCCCATCACTGCTTCCAACCCCAGCGTTGCCAAAAGAAAAACAAGGCATAAATTTGGAAAACATTAATACAAATTAAAGAATAAAAAAAAAATTAAGGTATTCAACATCCCACTACCCGAGAGATAAGCATTGCTAACACTTTGATACAAGTGTTTTAAAACAATCTTATTCTTCAAGATTAGACTCATCTGGAACTCACTATATAGTTGAAGCTGGCCTCAAATTTGCAGTAAGGTTCCTATCTCAGCCTTCTGAGTGCTGGGATTACAAGGTGTGAGTCATAATTCTAAGCTCCATGCAAACATTCTTATAAGCGGATATATCCACACATAGGAACATTTTGAGGAGAAAAAGCACTGTTTTGAATGAAGTTGTGTATTATCTCTAACTCTCCAATTCCTAATATTTAAAATTAAAATGTCAACAATACACATATTCTTTCTACTCCAAATGTTAGAAAGTTAGAAACAACAGAATACAAACTTGCAAGCACCAAAATCTCTTAAGTCTTATAGATGTACAGACATATGGCGGCGCTTTAACACTGACAACAGACATTCTCATTCACTAGCCCTTCACCTGTTTCTTCAGGCCAGCCCCGCCCTGCCTGTCTCTAGTCTCATCTCCAAGTGTTCCTCCTTTACAGCAATAAAAACCACAAAGGCTGGTACAGGAGAGCTGCTTGCAGAGCACCTGAGTTTCTTTGCCAGCACCCAGGACTCACAACCATTAAACCTCCAGTTCCAAAGAGGCCTACACCCTCTTCTGACGTCAATCAGACCTATACATGTGTCACATATGCATGTACAGAGAGAGAGAGAAACTAAAAGACCCCTGCAAAGCTGTCCATACTCCAACAGCTCTGGAACTTTTGCTTGCCCACAAACTGAAAGATAATTGTTTTGTTGTGCTTGGTTCCATAGTGATTTTAGTTTGGGAGTTTTTAACAATACTGCAGCAACATGATAATAACAATATTACAGAAATATGAACACCAAGTATGTGAAAATTAAGTGCTCCTACTTTTAATTACTTTTATGATGGTGTAATTTATAATTATTCATAAATCAGATACTGACACTAATAAGCTAAATGTTTTCCTTCAAATAAATGTAAGTAAAAAATTTCCCCTTAGATTACAAATGTATTACATTGGAATTTTATCTTCAAACAAACAAACCTAACAACCTACCAGATATTAAAAATGAACATAACTCACCAGGCAGTGGTGGCCCACACCTTTAATCCCAGCACTCAGGAGGTAGAGGCAGGCAGACCTATGGGAGTTTGAGGCCAGCCTGGTCTACAGACCAGGACAGTCAGGGCTACACAGAGAAACCCTATCTCAAGAAAAACAAAAATTAGCTCCCATAGAGTAAAAGGTAAATATTTATGTTACAGCAAATAAAAAATTATTATCATGAACTTTGGAAACCAATCTTAAAGCAAAAACCGAATGCAAGAGACTTGTGTATGCCAGTGTGTAATCTACATCCTTATGAAGAGACTACAGCTGAGTCTAACTTAAGTGGCCATCATGTCCCAGTTTCTTTACTGACAACCATTCAAAGTCCCCAACACGGGACTTTCCATTTCTAAACACTAATTTAGCAAAGTCTGGGCTGGTGAGATAGGTTAGTAGTTAAGAGCATCAGCTACTCTTACAGAGGATTCTGGTCCAGTTCCCAACTGCCACACAGCGACTCACAGACATCAGTAATTCCAGGAGATTCAATGCCCTCTTCTGACCTGCAAGGGCACCAGGCACACCAGTGGTGCACAGACATTCTTGCAAGCAAAACACTCACATAAAATAAAACAAATAAATCTAAAATAAACAAAGTCTGTTAAAAAGCAGAATTCCTTTCTTTGCAGAAAAGTACCAGTGAAGTAAAGCCTGCTGAGGCTCAAAGAAGTCACTGGCCATCTGTCTGAGTCTAGTGGGCAATTCTAAGCAAAATAAGCAAACCCCAAAAGCTATATTAAGAGGCTGAGGAAGGAAGATCTTAGACCTGGTGTAGTAGGAGGTTGCTTTTTGTTTCACGGGCGCACAGACTTCCAAACTATATTATTTAAATCACTGCTTGGCCAACTAAGTGTATTGTTAGCTAGTTTTTACATTTAGAATTAACCCATTTTTATTAGTTTATATTCTCAAAAAAAAAGCACCTAATGACTACAAGAAGGCATGCTCTGTGGGCTGCTTAGCACAGTGCGAAGCCCCTTCCCACTCTAGTTATGATGTCAATCAAAGGCAGCCTATATGTATATGTAAAGATTTTCTATAGCACATCTTCCATTAACAAAGCAACTAGAACATCATCTATGCCTTTCCTGAAATGTCATGTAAAAAAATGGCACAATAACATGTTTTAACAAGATAGTTTTACAAGGCTAAGCAGGATAGCTCAATAGGTAAAGGACTTGTCACACAAGCCTGGAGTGCGAACTGAACCCTTAAAACTCTCATTAAGGTGGAAGGAGAGAACCTACTCCAGCTGTCCCCTGCCCTTCACATGCATGCCTCCCTATACATATCATGCACGCATACAATAATAATTTTTAAAGTTTTAAAGATAGGTTTACATGGTATGTTACTAGAAATACTACTGAGCTGCAGATACCCTGATTCCAATACACTATAACTAAAATGTATTTTAGAGGCCACTTACTGCCACACCAGCATGGTAACTTGTGCCACAAGCAATTAGAATCAACCGCCGACACCGCTGGATCTCCTTAATGTGATCTTTCAAACCTCCCAAATTCACTGAAATAGAAATTTGTGTATATAATTACTTAGGAGAGAACCATTTAAACAGAAAATTCTTTTCATAAATATCCATTGACAATTTGAAAAACCAATACTACTATTTTAAGCAATTCATATTTCCCAGAAGAATATTTTGTTGTAGTTATATAAATTAACAGTTCACAGCTAAACTGGCCCCTCACCTCACTCAACAGGCACTGATTCACTTTAAGTCACTTTTCATTCCTCTCTGCAGATTAAAAGTTACCTCAAAGGAAAAACTACAGGGACAGAACCAGCAGATCAGCTGACACTGAAAGCTGAATTTGGAGACAAGACAACAACAGGGGCATAAGGAAGTTTCCAGAATGTTAGAACTCTTCTATGTCTTCAGTCTGTTGAGGCCATGATTATGACTATTATAAAGTTCTGTCAAAACCCAGAATCTTATTAGAAAGCTGAGGCAATAGAGCCATATGACACTAGTAATTCAAGACCAACCTAGGCAACATCACAAGATCTTGTCTCAGAAAAAAAAAATGAAGCAGAATGTTACATTTAGAATGACGAATTTGGTGCTAGAGAGATGGCTCAGTGGTCAAGAAGACTTCCTGCTCTTACAGAGGACACGGGTTCAGTTCCCAGCACCCACATGACAGCTACAACTGTCTGTAACTCCAAAGTTCCAGGGGATCTAACATCTTCTTCTAGCACCAGGTACACATATGCACATGATGCACGTACATACAATAGGCAAAACATGCATACACATAAAATATCTTTTAAAAATAGTTATTTTTTAAAATTTTATTTATGTTTTATGTATATGAGTGTTCTGCATGCATACCTTCATGCCAGAAGAGGGCATCAGATCCTATTATAGAGGGTTAGGGTTAGGGTTAGGGCTGGGGTTAGGGTTAGGGTTATCACCATCTATAACCACCATGCGGTTGCTGGGAACTGAACTCAGGACCTCTGGAAGAGAGCAGTCAGCACTCTTAACCTCCGAGTCATCTCTCCAGCCCATAAAAAAAAAAAAAAAGCTACTTTTTAAAAATGATGAATTTGGGTAGGTGAGACAACTTAGCAGGTAAAGGCATTTGCTGCTGAGCCTGATGAGCTGAACTCTACTCCCAGGACCCACATGACAGAAGGAGAGAGCCAACTCCTACAAGTTGTCCTCTGACCTGTACTTGCATGCCATGACACATGTGCCTACACACATATGTAAAACAAATCAAAGTAAGAAAATACATGATAAATGTAGGGCTGGGAAGATATATTAATACATAAAGTACTTGCAACACAAGCATGAGTTTGATCCCCAGAACCCATGTAAAAATCTAGGCATGATGGGATGTGCTTACATTCTCAGCTCTGGGGAGAGACAGAATGATCCCTGGGCTCACTGCCAAGTCTAATCCTAATGCCAAGTCTCAGTGAGAGACCCTATCTCAATAAACAAACAAACAAAACAACAACAGCAACAACAACAACAAAACAAAGTAGAGTAAGTCTAAGAAACATCTCCCAAGGTTGGCCTCTGGCATCCATAAAAGCACATGCATGTACACTTGTACACACATACACAAACACCACACACCTAAACCCATCAACATGGGCTGTATGTACAATCACCATACAGAATGATTGTGTTCATTACATCTAATTATACTTCAATAAAGCTACCTAGAAAATTACCTTCATTATGTTTATTTCTATGAACTCCAAACTATGGTGATATATTTTTCTAAAAATACTTAATGTCTTCATGAGACTGAATTACTGCCAGATCATACAGCCAAATTAATAATATGCATTGAGACCATTAAGACTACGCACTAAACCTGTTATCCTACTGTATGATGAGCCTGCTCAACCTGCCTTTAAGAGAACAATGTAACCAACATTAATTACTGTGCCTTGGATTTTCCATGCAATCAGCTTTTACAACTTAAGCTAAATGCATAGTTTTAATCTTAAATTATGTACTTTCCACGCCTCTGACCCAGAATAATGCTTGTGTGTTGTAGTAATCATTTGCCAAAAGCAACCAACAGATTGAAAGCAAACAAAACAAGTAACATATTAACTGTTGAAAGCAGCATGTGCATATAGGTCTGTTTGTGGTTTTGAGTGCTCTTCTTGGTCAATAAAATAACTTCTTCCCTTGTAAAACTCAAAGATTTTGTATAATGAATTCCTCATTTCTTTCCCAGACCATGTTGTTCAATATAAAACAAAGTTCTCTGTTAGGGATAGCACAACACACACAGATCAAGGACAACAGAGAAGCAACAGGGACAAATGGGTCAGTCATAGAATAGACATGCTACCAACATGCCAGTAACCACAGATGAAAGGCAATGGGAGGGAAGCGGAGAATTACAATTTGTTCAAATTTAACCTCTTTCTTGGTCAAACTACTCCAAGAACAAGTTTCTGTTCTCATCCTTAATGCAACACTGATGCATTTTGAGCCTCCCCCAGGTTTCTTTAACATGGTATCAATGTATCAACACTGTAGTATTGCTTGTACACAAGCCCATTCTTTCTCAATCTTTGTTATTACCACCTGCCTAACTGCTCCAGTTCAATGTCGGCATTACCTGGACTACCTAGACATTCCTCCCTCAGCCCACCTACCACATCCCCCTACGAAATCCCTTTGGGTCATCATCTCTCTGAAGATGATGATAACCAACATTCTCTTAATTTTCTCTCTCTTTTTTAATTACCAAAACAGGCCGGAGAAGGCTCGATGGGTAGTGTTTGCTGTGCAAGTATGAGAACCTGATTTTGGATCTCTAGCACTCACATAAAAAGCTGGGCATAATGCCAGGCGGTGGTGGCACATGCCTTTAATCCCAGTACTTGGAAGGCAGAGGCAGGCAGATCTCTGAGTTCAAGGCCAGCCTGGTCTACAAGAACTAGCTCGAGGACAGACGCCAAAGCAACAGAAAAACCGTGTCTCAAAAAACCAAATAAATAAATAAAAAAGAAAGAAAAAAACTGAGCATAAAAATGGGTGTCTGTAATCCCAGCATTAAGAAGGTGGAGACAGGCAAATCCCAACATTGGGAATGTAGAGCTCAATGACCAGCTAATCTAGTCAATCAGTGAGCTCCAGATTCAGTATAGAGACCTTATGTCAAAACTAAGGTGGAAGGCAACTGAGAAAGACACTTGACATCCACGTGTGTTGTGGAATATTAGTTTAGAATGTGTTACATTAGTTTATCTGTGGAACACTTGTTTAATGATGCAAAGATGTGCTGCATTCTTTTATGTTGCATTTGTTTAACTCTGTAAAGCTGTGTTACTTTGACTATCTAAAACACCTGACTGGTCTAATAAAGAGCTGAGCTGACAATAGCTAGGCAGGAGAGGGACAGGCTTCCAGGCAGAGAGAATAAATAGGAGAAGAAATCTAGGCTTGATAAAAGAGTGAGCGAGGAGAGAGAAAAGGAGAGGAGGATACCAGGGACCAGCTACCAGCCACATAGCCAGTCACAGAGTAAGAACAAAAGAAAGATATATAGAATAAAGAAAAGTAAAGAGCCCAGAAGCAAAACATAGTTAAAGAAAAACAGGATAATTTAGGTTAGAAAAGCTGGCTAGAAACAAGCCAAGCTAAGGCTGGACATTCATAAGTAAGAATAAGTGTATTTATTTGGAAGCTGAGTGGCAGGCTTCCCAAGAGTAAAAAAAAAAAAAAATACACACATGCACATAAACAAACATGCTCACATATACTGCTCCCCAACCCCCACACATGAGCAAAGTAGAAACGAAACAAATCAACAAAAAAGTACTACTGGTTTCCCAAATGACTTGGACTATAAACCACACTACTTAAGGCTTTCAAGTCTCCTGTGACTATTACCTGGTTAGCTCCTGTGCCTGCTCTAAATTAAGCCACAGTATAAGAGCACATTGTTTCCACAGGCCTTGGCGTGTGCTATGAAGGTTCAGAAAGTGTAATGTATGTTATATTGGTAAATTGTTGTGTGCTGTTTGAGCTCACAGAGAAACTGCCTCTGGAAGAAGGGTTGCCACACACACACCCAAGCATGTTTGTTCTCTAATATCTGAAGATGTCCCACCCGAAGTTTCTGCTAGATGTTTTGAGTGCCCAATTTGTTCTATCAACTATGTATCCATCATTTTCTACTTATTCTTTTACTTTGGCTTGCCACATACTTAATGAAATCATCATTCAAAACCAAATGTATGGCTATAAAATAGAAAAAAATGGCTGGAGGCTGGGGTGGGGTTATACAAAAGCAAGTTAGGAAACTCAATATAAAAAACAGACAAACTAGCATGGTGGGGGCACACCTTTAATTCCAGCACTTCAGAGGCAGAGGTAGGTAGATCTCTGTGTGTTTGAGGATAGCCTGATCTTCAAAGCGAGTTCCAAGGCATTCAGGGCTACATACCAGTCCAGCCCACCTCCCAAAAGAGCAGAATCTACCAAAGAGACTAATATTGCAGATGGAGATCAAGAATGACAGACAGGTTAAGATTATAGTTAGCGAAATACCATCTTTCCTAAACTTGGTCCTAGCAAATTCCCTGATGGCTGTTGGGGACTGCGGACCACCAGACCCTGAATTTCTTGTAAACAACTTGTTTTCCTCTGCTCTGAGCAGCCTGTAGCTGCTCTGAGCACGAGACCCTGATGGCAGGGGAGTGATTTCTGGTGAGCCTGCAGCTGAAAGATCCCGAGAGCTGGGGCGTGGCCAGAGCCCAATATAAGCTGCCCTTGAGCACAATAAAGTGAGCATTCTTGGCACTCTTGTATCGAGGATGACCCGTGTCCTCGTGTCTCTATCTGTCTGTCTGTGTGTGCATGTGTTTTTAAGTCTCCAGCTTAGTTCCTGGCTCACATACCGTCCCATAGTGCAGCCACTACAGGTGGCTTTTAGGATAATTCTAGGAGTCCTCCAAGGTCTGAAATGTCTTATATACAGTCTGTGAGAAAGATAGATTCTCACTACGTAATACCAGGCAGGCCTCAAACTCAATGCTCCTGCCTCAGCCTTCCTCACATGCATTATTACAGCTGGATAATGCTTTAGTCTAATTCTGATAACATAAGCCATAACTAATGGAAATAGCAAGAAAACCTGGGAGATGGGGAAGAAGGTACTCAGGAAGACCACTGAGCACACATGAAGACATGGCCCCATGAATGTGACCTTTGCCTTTGACAAGACATCCAAACTGACAGAGCCCTGATGTCCTCACCTTAAAAACAAAGAAGATAACTGCTATCCCATTTGGATTAGACAACTTGTATGCACACAACACATATAAAAGTTTCTAAAACAGTAAATGTCTCAGAGCTGAAAGTATAGCTCAGTAATACACTACATGCTTAGCAAATGCTCAGGATGGAGGGCAGTTGAATAGGAAAACACAACAGGAACAGGGATAAAGACTTACCATGAAGTTCTCAGTCTGTCTCAGCCTCTTCCCTTAACAAACAACTCTTCTTCCTGACTTTAGTTCCATAAATCCTTTGAGCACTGTTTTCTGGCCCTCCCTGAGTCTTGGCACTCACAGATAGATATGGGTCTTTGTTTTGCTCCTGTCTCTCCCCTGAATCCTCCTCTTTCTCTTTTCATTGTATCCCAGACAGATCAACACTCTACTGACACAGGTATATAACTCAGGCTCTCATTCCTTCCGTACCCTGAAGACTGTCACCCAGTCTTTTAAGCTCTCCAGCTTCTTTGGCAGAGATACTCCACTGAGCTTCCCCTTCTACTTCCTCAGAACAGTTCCTCCCCATTCTTTCCTACACTTACTTTCTTTTACAACTCTTCAAATACTAGATCTGGAACATACCCTAGACTACAGAGTACTCCATAAACAGCCTCCTGATGGTCTTCCCATCAATGCCCTTAGCTAATGCTCTTCTAGCCAAATGAGCGTTCCCATCTGACATCCACTTACTTACATCTTCCAAACCCATACCTTCTTATTTCATGAGGCCTTCCCTTACCTCAAAACCCTTTCCACAAACAGACTCATTCTTCATTTCATAAATTCAATATTAAGCTTTAAGCATTTTCTGGTGCTAGGATTACATTTTACTTTTCTTGAAATTGTTAATTATATATTGATCTCCTTTACTCATGATTAAAATATTGAAGGCATGACTACATCAGAAACTTTAATATAGTCTACTCCTATGACATGCGATGAAGAGTCTATGATCATAAGATATCTGTGTAAGCTCCTGTAATGTGTGTTCTGGAGAGTAGTGTTGCACTTTGACTTCTAGCTTAAACATGGAGTAAGATGCAAACATTAAGAAAGAACTCTGCAGAAGTTCATGCTTTAGCTTACTTATGAAAGAAACCCAGGGGTGCTGTTCTTGCAAAAGACTTGGGTTCTGTTCCCAGGACCCACATGATAGTTCACAACTATGTAAGCCCAGTCCTAGAGGATCTGATGTCTTCTTCTAACCTCCAAGAACACCAGGCACAAATGTGGTGCACATACATACATACAGGCAGCCAAAGCTCTCATACACATAAAACAAATAAACCTGAAAGAAAAAATTTAGAAAGAAATCTAGCCTGGCCGATTCATGTAACCTGAGTGAGAAGACAGGCTCTTTTCAGAATCCACAGTGCCCAACACATGCAAAGAATTGTCCCTGACAGCCACAGCAGGAACACAGTATGTGACAGTCACCCCCTTTACCATTTTTTAATATGCCATTCAGTGGGATTACATTCATTCACACTGTTGGGCCCCCATCACTACCAATGAACTCTAGAACTTTTCATCATCCCTAAGAGAAACTACCTAAGAAGTCATGACTCTCCACCATCACCCCAACACCTGGTAGCCATCAGCCCACTTCCTGTCTGAGTCTGATTACTGTGACTTCACCATAAAGTGCAATCAGACTTTGATGTCTGGCAATCTCAGCTGTTCTACCCATCTATATAAAGGACAATAAACTTTCAGGTTGCTAATGGCACTCCTACAAGAGACTGAAATAAAAAAAAAGTAAATGTTATTACCAGTGTAGTCATCAAAATTGACTCTTCCTCTCATTGTGTTCACAACAGACTCTGGCTGCTCAAAAATTTCTTTCTGCATAAATGAGCTAAAGTTGCCTACAAAAATAGAAATTACATACTTAAAACAACAGTAAATGAACTAAAGAATAAGAAATCTGTACATAATCAAGTCTATCTCTTTTCAACATACTCTTGATAGAGGAAACAAAAGGTCATGCAATAAAGAAATCAGGTTAACTTCTAGAAGCCTCTGTGAGTGCTTTACTCTATATGAAAAATGAACAAGGAAGAAAGTCACTTTTGTATACTTAGTAGCTAAAATGCATAGTTACACAAAAACAGGGGCATAAGATAATTTTTTAATCAAATTTAAGTTCAAACTCATCAAGTTATCTTTAGTATGTCAATGTGAAAATTCCTTACTTATAAGTAAGATCAGTTTATACTTCCTAGTATGGACTATAGTGTAGCTTATGGAACTTTGCAGACAGTGGTTCTACAATATAATTCCTATTATAGCCCAATCAGAGAGGAGAATAAAAATCCTAACAGTTAATGGCAGGACACATTATGTCGGGCACACTCATATCAGGTACTGTTCTAAGAGCTTTATACAGACCAGCATTTTTGATCTTCAATACAACTTTAATGAGATGAATTCTATTTTCCTCTCTTAATACATGAGAAGGATGAAGCAGAGGAAATACAAGAATACTGAATAGAGCATGAGCCATATTTACCCTTATGAAGCATCTTTAAACATGTGGCACTATCTCCTTACAAAGTTCAATTCAAACCATGCTTTAATTTCAAGAACTATTCTAAGACTACCAGATAATTTCTCTAGTCATCCCTTTTCCTGGGTTGACCACCCACTCATCATATGGAAGTTTCCTAAGCAGGATGGGAAGTAGCATGCTTCCTTTCCTTAAACATCCCAAGTCCTAACATTGCAAAATACTCACCCTTCATGATCTGCTGGAGTTCCATCTGGAGGGTTTGCACAGCTCGGCCAGGATGGTCTCCTGCAGTTCGCTTAATTCGATGGATAGAAAGACGACCATCCACCACTGCTGCAACATCGTCATCTTCCAGAAAGATGACACGGTTGGTGTGCTCTATCACAGCACTACAAAATGGTCATGGAGATGTTACTATCAATAACCAAGGATCATTGTCACCTAGAAAGCTATCATTAGAACGCACAGACCAAGCTCAAACACCAACTCTCATATTACACCACATGTTAACTGCCAATGTACTCATTTCCTACAAGGCCATATTGAAGATGTGGTCATTGTGAAAATAATAACAACAATAATAAAGTGGACCGCTGTATACCTAACCAATTAAACAAAATCAGAAGCCTTGGCTATTTCCACCTCATTCCAGCTTTCACCAAAGCCTGTCATTTTAATCCCTATTTCTGAACAGTTCCATGTCACTGCCACTGATGAACACAAGCTGCCACCAGCTCTTTGGCTGGCTTCTGCAGCACCCTCCTAACTACCCACTACTTCTCTTACCTCTCTTCCCAGTCTCCTTTTCTGCTCAAGTCAACATCAAAAGGTAATGCTAATCAAAACTTTTCCTTCACCCAACAAATCACTTTTCAGCTCCCACTGGCTCTCAGGAAAACTTCAAATAGCCTCACATGTCCCACCAAGCAGCCTCTCATTCTACTCAAGCTGTTTAATGCCCTTCCCAAACTCTCACAGTTGAGCCAACTGCACAAAATGAATGTTCTTCCCTCAAACCCTGCACCTAATTACCTCCTGACTGTCCCTTAGCTCAGTTTGAGCTTCATTCCCTTAAAAAAAGATATACTCATGAGGGCCTAAATGATCTTGTTATAGGTAAGTGTTATCTCCTCCATTATGACAGATCAAATAATATTTTTTATCTTACCATTCTCCTGAGGGTAGCACCTGGCATTGTTCATTAAGCATTACAAATGAATCAAAGCTTTTCTAGTTTAGGTCATGACTACTAATTCTCTGTAGCAAACCCACTTAATGACAGCAAAGACAAGTTTGCAAAATCTAGAAAACAGTAAAGTTTGTTTCTCACTCAGATACTACATTCTTGGAAGTAGTAAGTAATATCATTTTCTCATTCTTATTTCCTCTTATTTTCAGTCACAGTGAATGAATCAAGTATCTGAGTGATTCTATCTTAACCCCACTCCTAGAGTATTTAAATTACCAATGCCTCTAAATATTCCACTACATAACTACATAATTCCATAACTGCTAGAAAAGCAATCCCTCCTCCCTATAATGCTTGGGTACATCCTGGAAATAAAACAAATACTCTAAGTAAATGTATTAGAATAGGTCTCTAAGAACGTATGTGTTTTGGTAAAGTGACCAACAAGCTTTGAAGTGGTAGAAAAAGCATTTTTATTGTCCCATGTCTAATGAAGTGAGCTCTAATTTCTCAGTTAATTTCTGAGTTCTGGAGCTAAGGCATCATTATTAGTAGGATTGCTTGCCTGGCAGACAGGAGTCAGGGGTTCTCTCTTAGCAACTAGAGTTTTACAAATACCTTCATGGTTTGGGGACGTTTTCCTAAAAATTGTCTTGACTCAATGAAGGAAGCTCACCTTGCATCAGAAGCAAAGTAATATTCAACTGCCTTTTCCTCAACAGGGAAAAGACATGTTGTGCTGTCCACACGGGAAAGATTGCAGCTTCCTTTCTTGTCTTTGCCTAGAGCACAGAGATAACATAAAGTCAGCAAGCACAGATGCTACAATTTGGAAATAGGCATAAATGTTCATAGTCAATATCAAAAAGAAAAAAGGCAGCACAGATAAATTCAGCAGTTCTCACTGGATTTCCATGCAAGCAAGCCGGGACGAAGAGAGGAAGTGCAGTGACACACAACGACAAAGACTGTATGGCGAACAACAGCGCTGCACTGCAAACTCTGTTCTCTTCAGGTAGAAAAGAATTTACTGATAATAATTTATTAATAATAACTTTTAAAAATCTAGAAGCAGCAGGGCTAGAAAAATGGTTCAGAGACTGTGGAGGTGTGAATAGGTACGGCACCCACAGACTCAGGTTGTTCCACAGGAGGTGGCATTATTAGGAAGTGTGGCCTTGTTGAAGTAGGTGTGGCTTAGTTGGTGAAAGTGAGTCACTAGGTTGGTGGGCTTTGATGACTCAGAAGCTCAAGCAAATTCTCTACCTGCGATCCAAATGTAGAACTCTCAGTTCCTTCTCCAACACCTTGTCTGCCTACATGCTGCCATGCTCCCCTCCGTGATGATAATGGACTAAACCTCTGAAACTGTAAGTCAGTTCCAATTACATGTTTTCCTTTACAAGAGTTGCTGTGGTCATGGTGTCTCTCCACAGCAATAAAATCCTAACTAAGACAAAGATAAAGACACGCATTGCTACTGCAAAAGGACCTAAGTTTGGTTCATAACACTCATATGGTGGCTCACATCATCCTTAACTCCAATTCCAAGGAATCAGACTCCCTCTTCTGCCTCCCTGGGTACCAGGTACACTTGTGATACACAAAAATACATGCAGGTAAAACATTCATGCACATAAAACATTTAAATTAAAAAAACTAAAAAATAATCAATATGGTACAATGAAAAGTAAAGGCAGACTATAGCCAAGTTAATTTTTTAAATAAAATCTCTTGTGATTTTAACAGCAAATCAGGCCTAGAATACTCAATTAAAATCAAAACAAAGGGGGCTGATGAAATGGCTCATAGGTAAAGGCACTAGCTACTAAGCCGGAAGACCTGAGCTCAATCCCCAGGTCCCACATGATGTAAGGAGAACACTAATTCCCACAATCTATCCTCTGACTGCCACACATATGCTGTGGTATGTGCACAGTGTGTGTGTGTGTGTGTGTATGCATACATATGTACATATATACGAATAAATAAATAATTAAAGAGTAAAGCACATGCCACTTTAACCATGGCATGCCAATAGCACCTACTTCTAGTCACAGGCAAAGCTGTGAGCCAAGAATCTCTCCTATCTCAGAAGTATGTGTGTCTTTCAGTGCCTTTCTAATTCTGGCACTTATTTCTTCATCAGTAATAATTGTTTTGGTTTCTGTTTTTCCTTTTGGTTAATTCTCAACTAACAGAAATGAGGAAGTACGCTGCTATGACAAATTCTCTAAGTTAAAGCCAAACTTGTAGTCCTAGTATCTGGGAGGACAGAGGCAGGAAAATTAGTTCAAGGTCAGTTTCAGCTACATAGTTTGAGACCAGACTGGGCTACCAGGAACAGTTATATCCTTTCTCCAAAGTCAGAGCATAGGAGATCTTTATAAACCAAGGGCAGAATAGCCATAGAATACCACAAGTTACTTGTAAAACTTCACATCTTAGCCTCTAAAATGTATATACAATGACTAGATAATTATTCTTAGAAATATGTGTCCAAAGTTCTGCCTGTGAGTATCTGGAATGATTTAAGCATGAAACCAAAACAGTACTTTCCAGCCAAAATCAAAAGCAGAGAAGATAGCAAACTTTAAAACATAAGTATGCATTAACATACTATAAAAAGGTAGCAAGTGCTTACAAAGGCATAGCTTCAAGGGCTCCATTGCATTGCTAATTTAACAGCTACTTGCCTTAGGCGGGAACCTTAAAACTGTTCATCAAAAAGTACATTTTAAACCAAGGAGCTTAATAGCACACAATTTTTATTCAGCACTCAGGGAGGCAGAAGCTAGCAGATTTCTGTTGAATTCAAAGCCAATCTGTCCATATAGCAAGTTCTAGGCCAGTCAGAGCTACATAGTGAAATGCCGGAGAGTTATCTCATTGGTTAACATCACTGGCTACTCTTCCAGAGGACGTGGGTTGGATTCCCAACATCCACATGGTAGCTCACAACCATCTGTAACTCTAGAGCCAGGGGACTCAGTATCTTCTCCTGACCTATGCAGGTAACTGCATGTATGTGGAGTATAGACATACATGCAGGCAAACACACATACATCAAAAAAAAACCTCAAAAATTGCTTAATAATTCTTAAATAAAAATACTGAATTGTTTGTTTCTAAAAAGATTAACGTCACATGTGTATGCCTCTAATCCTAGTACTCTGGAAGTTGACGCAGGAGAATCAACAGTTTGAGGCCAAACTCAGCTATACAGTAAGACTCTGTCTCAATACACACAATCTAGATTAAAAAAACAAGTAGAAGTAAAGCCCAGAACCAACATTTAAAAAATACAACTAGCGGGCTGGAGAGATGGCTCAGAGGTTAAGAGCACTAGCTATTCTTCCAGAGGTCATGAGTTCAATTCCCAGCAACCACATGGTGCCTCCCAGGTACCTATAATGAGATCTGGTGCCCTCTTCTGGCATACAGGCATGCAGGATGCTGTATACATAATAAATAAATAAATCTTTAAAAAAAAAATACAACTAGCTAGCCAGGCGGTGGTGCATGCCTTTAATCCCAGCACTCGGGAGGCAGAGGCAGGCAGATCTCTGTGAGTTCAAGGCCAGCCTGGTCTACAAGAGCTGGTTTCCAGGATAGGTTCCAAAGCTACAGAGAAACCCTGTCTCAAAAAACAACAACAATAACAAAATACAACTAGCTTTGTTTCTAAAATGTCCTAGAGTTGAGTATAACCCCAAATATTTGTAACTTCATTGTTAAGATAACAGAAGTATATCTGATTGAAATATTTAAAAGAGGCTGAGGCATCACTGCCTATAAATATCTATAATTTTTTTTCCCATTTGGGGATTCTTTTGTTCAACTGAAATGAAATACAGTATCACTCGTTTTTCAGTGGGAAGAAGTGGCTTTAAGTTGGAGACAATGGTAAAAGCCTGAAAACCAGCCAAAGTTCTCTCTACAGCCCTCCCACCAATATTGTTCTCACAACAGCATGGCACTGAGCTCCACACCAACTACCTACTAGAGTTAGAAAAACGTAGGCATCAAGTGTCATCTCCCAGGATCAATGTTTCTCCCAACTTTTGGAGATCTCACTCAATTTATTATTATTATTATTTCTAAAAGCCACCTAAAATAGCCTAAAAGGTAGAGTTTATGACACACAACAAGCAGTACTGTTGTAGGTATCCATAACTGTAGAACCAAATTATGTGTTATCATTGGTAGGAATCTTCTGGCATGGACTGGGAAAGACGTACTACTTCAGGGAAAAAAAAATAAAGAGTATCATCAAGTAGTGCGGGAGAATTGTCTGTATTCTGTCAATCATAATTTAAATAAATGCTGATTGGCCATTAGCCAGGCAGGAAGTACAGGCGGGAAAACCAGACAGGAAGTAGAGGTGGGGCGATGAGAACAGGAGAATTCTGGGAAGCAGGAAGCTCCCTGGGAACTCCTGCGCAGACCACTGAAGAAGCAGAATGTGACCTGCCCTGCTGAGAAAGGTACTGAGCCATGTGGCTAACATAGATAAGGATAATGGGTTAATATAAGCTACAAGAGCTAATAAGAAGCCTGAGCTAATGGGACAATCAGTTTATATCTAATGTAGACTCTCTGTGTGATTTTCTTTGGGATCTAATGACTGTGGGACTTGGTGGGAGGACAGAAACCAACCAGGCCTTCATGCTACAATCAAGCATTAAAGGCTGTTTAAGGAAATAATTTTCTTCCCAGGTAAAACATGAAAGCAGTCATCCAAAGATGAACAGGCTCAGCATTCTTTGGTAACTGTTGTTCAACAAGCCAAGAATTATATATTACTAATTAAGGTTTCAATTTTTTGAACCCAGCAGTCCCCTACCTTACACATGGAAAGTTCTCAGCAGTAAGAAAACGAAAGGTACACTGTTGTTGTCTATTTCTGTGTAAGCCAATAAAATGATTCAGAGTTTGCATAAAGACAGACTAAAAAACTGGCCAAGTGTGGGACACACTGCAGCACTCAGGAGATAGGGGCAGGATTGTTAAAAGGTCAGCCTTGCAAGTTTGAGGTTAGTATAGGCTATGCAAGATCCTGTTCCAACCTCCTCTCAAAGAAAAAAAAAAGGAAGGAAAAGAAGGAAGGAAGGAAGGAAGGAAGGAAGGAAGGAAGGAAGGAAGGAAGGAAGGAAGGATAAAAAAGGAAGGAAGGAAGGAATTGGTGCTGGAGAGATGACTTCACCAGTTACTAATTTCCTGCACTTTCAGAGGACCCAGGTTTGGCTTCCTGAACCCATATCAGGCAGATCACAACCATATATAACTCCAGCCCCAGAGGATCTGATACCTCTGACCTCCCAAGATAACTTTACTCTCATGCACACACACACCCACATGCAGACATACATGCCTACATATAATAAAAAAATAAAATAAATAACAAATCTTAAAAAAA
Organism: Ondatra zibethicus; assembly: GCA_004026605.1. Lineage (NCBI taxonomy): Eukaryota > Metazoa > Chordata > Mammalia > Rodentia > Cricetidae > Ondatra > Ondatra zibethicus. The sequence continues at coordinate 39,804 of PVIU01017143.1, forward strand.
AAAGTGGGGGAGCTGAGGATACAAGCCAGAAGTAGTGTGTATAAGGCTCTGAGTTTGAACGTCACCCCAGGACCAATAAATAATAATAAACCCCCAAACATAAAGACTAAAATAAGACTCCAAATTAAAATAAAACCAATCAAAATCTACAAGTAAAATGTCATGCACTAAATAAAGAGCATTTAATCTAGTTTAGTTAAAAGTGATGCTAAATCACTCAGTAAGTGGCTGCTTAGTTCCTTCCCTAATTAAAGCATTAATCTATATGATTTTGAAACAGGAACATAAAAAGGGCCTTAGATTTGAAATATTCCTCAAACCTCTCATTTTAACAAAATAGTTATTAAATAATACAACTTTCAAAATGGCAAAAGCAAACAGACAAAATTATTTTGCAAATTGGGAAAATGTCAAAACATTTCCCCATAAAATAAGCATTTTTAGAGCCTCAGTTCACTTCAAAAACCAAGAATTAGTAAATGAAGGGAAGCAGGTAAAATCCCTTCATCCATGCAGAGTGCATTCCCACCTCTTTCTGCCTGTGATCCCCACCATGTGAATTTTGATCCAATCTGAGTCCTAGCTAAAGATGCACAACAGAGAAAAATTCTTCTTATCAGAGTGTTCACAAGTTTTTTCATGTCTAGATAGAACTACATAACTGTATGCACATGTACACACAGATCTGACCGAATAGCATTTACCACAGTGTTCTATGGTTCTCAGAGCTGCCCTGTCCTTACAATGGAATGCAGCTGACTTACCTGTTCTGTAGAGAATCGGAATGTGATCTGTAGAAAGCTTATGTTCACTCCGTACACCAATCAAGAGGGGACTACCTCGCCTGAAATGCAAGATGAGTTACAATAAAACTTCCTTATAAATAATGTGCTAACAATATAAAAAAGTATTAACTCAAAATTCATTTTAATTTGAAATATAATGCTCTTCAAATGATTGAATTTAGAAATGATCATGAAGTTCTTTTAGCAGTAAGAACATTTAAGATCGGCTAACAGAAGGATCCTTACTCTGATGCCTAAGGATATATTGCGATGTGTATACAATTGAATGAAAAGTTCCAGTTCATATTAAAAGAAGAACAATTTAAAATACAATGCTATAAAATATGAGTTACATATGTATTTTTTATGTATATTATACATAATATATTTAAATTGTTCTTCTTTTAATGTGAAGTGCAACTTTTCATTCAATTGCAAACACACCCCAATATATCCTTAGGCATCCTGCCTTCAGAGTAAAGATCCTTCTGTTATCAGATCTTAAGTGTTCTTACTGCTCTAAGAACTTTATGATCATTCTAAAGATAGTTAGCAAAATTCTAGCAAAATCAGTGGTGTTACAATTACTTAGGAATCTGATACATATTTCCAAAAAAATATGGAGAAAGTTAGGGCTTTGGAGCTGAAACTAAAGAATATTCCATATCAAATTCATAAATAGCCACAGTGCTCACAAAATCACAATGCCAAAATGTATTTGTTTTACCATGAAATTCTGTTAAAGAATGATACAAGAAAGGAGTGTATAAAAACAAACACAGTCAGACCTCTAAGGAAACAGTAAAGGGCACTTACAGGCTACTGAGAATTATCCTGTTACCTGAATGCTACAAAGTGTATGTCATCATTAGTCTTAAATCTATAGTACCTTGTGCCAACTGCTTGCCCAGGAAAATGAACACTTTTAAACACAAGTGCAAAAGCACCTTCCTATGGAGGAAAAGGAAACATTAGCAATATTTCTTGGTAATAATTATCAAACAAAAACATTTAAAACATACTGGCTTCTGCATGGACACTTCTTGTTCATAGCAATGCTCTTTTTAACTATTTAAAAAAACAAACAGACAAAAAAAAAAAACAAGTCTCCATTTTAGATGTCACAGCAAGATCTCCCTAACACCAAGCCCACATTTTAGGTAGACATTGACTCCTAAGCTCCAATGTGAACAAACTAGGCTTTATCACCAAGCTTACTTTCAAAACTGCTTTTAAAGACAAATCACCTGGAAAGCCACCTGTGTGCACAGCACATTTCTCAACAGACACATATTTCTCAGACTAATTTGTTCAGGGAGGACAGAATTAGCAAAGATCCCAAGCTCCACATCCAAAACCCATCCTTGGCCCTCATCATATTCCACTACAAACCTCCACGCTTGATGCCCTCCGTCTTGTACTTAACAAATATACACAATCATAATTATTAAATGGGATGGAGAAGTCAGGCAGTGGTAGCTCATGTCTTTAGTCCCAGTACTCAGGAACACTTAGGAGGCAGAGGCAGAAAGATCTCTGTGAGTTCAAGGCCAGCCTGATCTACAAAGAGAGTTCTAGGACAGACAGGGCTGTTACACAGAGAAACCCAATCTCAAAAAATAAAACAAATGAACAATGAATGAATGAACAGATAAATAAATAAAGGGAAGCTGACTCCCTGCTCTTGTAGAGGACTTGATTTTGGTTCCCAGAACCCACATTGGGCAGCTCACAATCACTTGTACCTCTAGCTTCAGAGGGTCCAACACTTTCTTCTGGCCTCCATAGACACTAATAGTGATACCTTACTCTACACACGTGTGCACACAGGTACCATCACCACCATAAAAAAAATCTTAAAAAAAAGATGAGATATTAGAGGGCACCCTTTCTGAAGCTGGTTCTCTCCTACGGTGGGCTCTGGGATCAAACTCCGGATGTCAGGCTTGCACAGCAAATGCTTTCGCCTACTGAGCCATTGTGCAAGGCCATACTTACTTTTCAACCCCTAACTATAGTGAAATAACTAGAATACAGCTATAGTGAAGTAAATGGAATGGTAAATGCAGGAAAAGCAAGCTAGTAAGTCAAACAACAATCTCTCAAAATTCTCTGCATTTTGTGTGTGTTTAATAGAAGCCTAAAAATCCCTCAAGAAACCAGCGTTTAATAGAAGCCTAAAAATCCCTCAAGACCCAGCA
>PVIU01017144.1:0-15403 GCA_004026605.1 Ondatra zibethicus
GCTCTTCAACTGGGCCTTGGGAGCTCAGTCCAGTGTTCCAACGTGGGTCTCTGTCTCTATCTCCATCCGTCGCTGGATGAAGATTCTTCTGCTCTTCGACTGGACCTTGGGAGCTCAATCCATTGCTCTGGTGTGAATGTGGGTCTCTGTCTCTATCTCCATCCATCGGACGAAATTTCTATGGATGTGATCAAGATATGGAGGAAAGGTGGGTGTTGGAGAAGGGAATAAGATATCTACATTATTGGAGTCATTTTAGGACTGGCAAGATACTTGGCTCTAGAGGAGATCCCAGGTGTCCACAGGGATGTCCCCAGCTAGGTCCTTGGGCAGCAGAGGACAGGGTGCCGGAACTATCATTGTCCCATAGTTACTACCACTTTTAAAAAAAAAAAACTTTTCTCATTTTACATACCAATTCCAGTTTCCACTCCCTCTGCTCCTGCTGCTCCCTACATGTTTCCTCTACTCCACCCTCATCCACTCTCAGAGAGGGTAAGTCTTCCCATGGGGAGTCAACAAAGTCTGTCACATCACTTTGAGGCAGGATCAAGGCCTTCCCCCCTATATCTAAGCCTGGCAAAGTATCCCTCTATAAAGAATAGGCTCCAAAAAGCCATTTCCTGCACTAGGGATAAATTCTTGGCCCACTGACAGTAGCCCCACAGTTTGCATAAGCCACACAAATGTCAACCACATTCAAAGGCCCTAGTTTGGTTCTATGTAGGTTCCCCCACTGTCATTCCAGACTCAGTGAGCTCACACTAGCTCAGGTCAGCTGTTTCTGTGGGTGTCCCCAGCACGGTCTTCACACCTTTGCTCATATTACTGTTCCTCCCTCTCTTCAACTGTACTCTGGTAGCTCTGCCCAGTACTTAGCTGTGGATTTCTGCATCTGCTTCCATCAGTTGCTGAATCATGAGTGAGGTAATCCACACCCAGAAAGACAGACATGGTGTGTACTCATTTATAAGTGGATACTAGACGTAAAGCAAAGGGTAAGCAGCCTGTAGTCCATGACCCCAGAGAAGCTAGGTAACAAAATGAACCCTAACAGAGACATACATAGATCCCCCTGGGAAGGAGAAACAGACAAGATCTCCTGAGAAAATTGGGAGCATGAGGGGGTGAAGCGAGGGTGGAAGGAGAGGGGAGAAGTAGGGGGAGGAGAACATGAGGGAACTGGATGATCAAGTTGAGGGAAGGACAGAGAGGGAGAGCAAGGAAAGAGATATCTTGATTCAGGGAGTCATTATGGGGCTAACGAGAAACCTGGCACTAGGGACATTTCCAAAATCCACAAGGATGACTCCAGCTAAAACCCTAAACAAAGGTAGAGAGAACACCTAAACTGTCCTTCCAGTGTAATCAGATTGATGAATACCCTAATTGTCATCATAGAACCTTTATTAGAACTTTAATACCCACCTTCTTGTGGGAAAAAAAATAAAGTGAATTCATTCAATGCTGCATGAATGTACATGAATGTAGGGCCATATATGGGAGCATGGGTAGCCTCTCCAGGGTCACATCCTTGAAAAAAGCACTCTCCCTCCCTGTCAGGGAAGATGCTTTGTATGAGACCTGACTGTTTAAAGGTGGTTTGCACTCAGGCAAACTAATACTGAATCAGTAGGAAGCCAGTCATTTCATTTTTTCTCTAATTCTCCATTGATTAATTGGGTGAACATTTGTTCTTTCATCTCTGCAATTTTACTGTATATATTTGTACCATATTCTATGGGCATTGTTATTTATGGCTCTATCAATGAAGATGAGCAGAAAATCGCTAAAGTTTCTATTCAACTCAGATATTAATGGGATTCTTGATAGAAAGTACTTGACTGAAATGGAAATGCAATTTGTTTCTGCAGGCCTCACCATAAAAAGTTATGTTTTATGTTAAATATTACCAATGAGACTAATTTTTAGCTTGACATAATTTTTATCAGTGTATGACCTCTCAACATTGTGTCCAGCAATATCAGTGTGAGAGTGCTTCCATGATAAACAAAGCATACCCATTTCCTTGCCGATCTTTACTGAGTTATGTTTAAAGTCAACTGTTTTTAATGTATCATATTATTCAATCTTTTCAAGACCTTAAAAAGTAAACCTTAACTGGATTTATGGAAGCATGAACTGAACCTGGTTAACTCTATCCATGGAATTTGGAATTTGTTTTTCAAATTGCTCGGTTATAAACTCTCTTTTCAAATTTTGCTGCCACCATCCTTTCTAACTCCTATAACTAAGTCCATAGTTACTATGACACCCATCTCAGCAAGGTAGTCTATATATTGTGTCCATTTCAGAACTTTATCAGATCATTTCTTTTCAATAACTAACTTTTGAAGACATAGCTTTGACAAAGTCTTAACAGGACCGGAGGGTGTAAGATGCAGTTTAAGGGAAAGCAAGCGTTGATCCTAGATCTTAAGGTTAAGAAAAGTACCCATGACTGTCCTCAAGTTCAAAACCTTGTACTGATTCCTCACATTTTGTACTCAACAATTGTTCAGTGGGCTCATCCTAAGGCCCAGAGGTTGCTTGTCACATACGAGATACACTTGTCATACAAGTCACCAAATAACTGTTCTCACTGTGTAGATATTACAGGATTAAAACATAGACCCATCATGTTGTGGGTGAGTGAATGAAACACGGCAGACCTAAAGATGTTGAGGTGTCAAGTCCTGACTTCACAGTGTGAACCACAAAGATTGCATCGTCTGGTCACTTTCTGCTTTACCTATCCTAGCAAGCATGCTCAGTGTTTCCTCCTGCTCTCTCGTACTAACCTTCACCCACCCTTTTGAAAGCTTTCACTCGTTTCTTTCAGGACATTCTGACCCCTCAGTTTCTTATACGCATGCCAGAGCACTGGAAATACACGATAGCATTGAAAACACACAATGCTGCCATTCTCAGCATTCATTTATTTAATTTTCAAACATTACAACAAATTCACTGAAGGAAGTAAATATGCTGCCTTACAGGGATTTAGTGACATTGTATATTAAAGCCTGAAAGAAGCAAAAGTCAATAAATGCTTTATGAAGCGGGTAAATGTGTTCATAGATACTTAGATGAAAAAAGCCATTTTAGGTACACAAATTAAACTTGATAATCAGAGATGAAAAGTCAATTTTAAGACTTTAAAAATATGAATTTCAAAAATATATTAAGTCATACAAAAATAAGATTATTATTTTTTAAAGTTTACTTTTTCATAAAGTCTAAATATAAATCTTTTTCAAGAAAGAATGGGTAAAAACTATAATTATGGCAAGTTAGAGCACTTATTTTTTAAAAGATATAAATGTTTGTTTTCTTGAAGATTTTAACCAATGATAAATTACTAAAACATGGCTAAATTTTAACCAATAGCAAATTACTAAAAAACAAATTACTAAAAAACAAAAGACATTCATTTATAGAAACTGGATTTTATTTAATCTTCACTCTTCTCAGACTGTTAATCCTGTAGCTATGACAACCTTTGAAATCAGTTTATGATAAAAGAATATATTTTGTCTCTGTAATTCTAAGTAGAATCTTGGTTATTTATATAGAACTGTTTCTGAAAGACAATGTCCAACTTTCGAGTGATGGAAAACCTATAGCAAATATTTCAGATGCTGTGAACAGATAGAGAGAACAAAGAGATACCCACTGAAGTCTTTTCCTGGCACACGAGGACCTGTTGTGGCAGACGATATGATATCTGTCTGATTGCTACTATCATCATAGGTGTGTTTCCAGTTGATAGACAGAGCACTGGGTTCTTTGATGACAAAGGAATTAATGCAAACGTCTTCAATGGCACACACGCTGACAGAGCTCACGGTTTCCAAGTCATCTCGCTCCTTGCAGTTCAAGTTGGCATAACAGCTGCAATGGAAGTTTTTGGAAAAGTACTGTAGGTCATCAAGGGTGGGGCTGCCACGGATTATATACTTTCCACTTTTCACAAATTGAATCTGAAAATTTTGGGGGCTCAAGTGAAGATAGTCATCTGAATTCCAGTCTTTCCTTGAACATATGCCTTGATCCTGGCAAAGTGTTTGGCTGCACATTTTGGCTGCCAGGGTGATGTTGATTATGTAGGGATTCAGGGTGGTCTCCAGGTAATCATGTAAGTTCAGACAAGATTTCTGTAAAATCGTAAAATAGAATATCAAGGCATCAGTTCTATGTGGCAATATAGCATACAATATAGCTATACATCAAGCAACTCTTAGAAAACAAAGCAATAGATACACCATACTGTTAGGAAGTACACCTTTTCACTTTAAAAAGCAATGTTGTTTAACAATTTTTTTCTTAGCATTCTTTAGTTTTGTGGGCCATTTCATGGCACTAAATAGTTATTTACCTGAGACTCAATTTAGCCATGAACTTTCACAATTATTAAAGAATTAATAAAAGAGATGAAAAGTTTCAACTTTTAAAATATGGGCTTTGAAACTCTCTTGCCCTGATAGTTGGAGTCACAGCTTCATAAATAACCTTCAGTAGAACTTGGGAATATCTCCAACCTTATAAGTCTTAGTTTTCTATTTGGAAGACTCCAAGTCAAATTAATTAATTCGATTATGCTTAAGTTTTATCACTTGTAAATTAAGAATGAATTTTAAAGCCTGATCCATAGGACTATTTTGAGGAGAAAAAGAAAAATACACATATACATGCTTAAATTGGGATTATGATTTCTTTAATTAATCTTTAATTATAAAAGGCCATAGTAAAAAATCCTATTTGTCAGACAAGTTTAAACAGCATCAAAAATAGTTCCCAAAGTGATTGTTCAAAACAAATGGGTTCAAACTGTATGGTTTATATAAATGTTACAGAATTGTCTGTGCATGATAGTAGTTTGGCAAATTTTACAGAATTTGAGTGTTAAAAATCTTAGCACTGGTATATATGAGGACTGAAGATAAAAATTGATTAAGCAGTTTAGGAATCTTTGCTGGAAGCATAGAATTCCAGAAAAAGAGTTCTGGTTCCTAATTTCTTGTTATCTCTTCTATAGGAACACTCTGCTTAGAAGCTATGTGTCATGGGGCAATGTGATGGTATAAACACTGTGGAAATAGCCACCAACGGGCTGGATTTAAGGCCAACTCCATGAGATGGAACCTATGCTTGACAGTGTCAAGTGACCAAAAATTTGGAACTGGATGGGCCATGGACCTAAGGGAAAATCAAATATTATTTTTCTGCTAAAGGAACATAGCAATAAAATGACTCCTAAGGATATTCTGCTATACTATAGACCAGTGTCTCACTCCATCGTAATTAGAGAAGCTTTCTTCTGCCGTAGATGGGAACTAATAAAGAGATCCACAATTGGGCAATCTGCAGAGAAAGAAAAGTCTTGTAACTCAGTCTTAAAAGACTTTATCATATCCCTTATGATACAGGGCTTAGGGCATTCTGTAGAAGAGAGGGCAGATAATAGCCAGAGGAGATGAATGACACCAAGGAAACAGTGTCTTTCAGACACAACGGGTCTGACATACACAGCAACTCACATGGCAGCATTGATAGGGTCTACACAGATCCGAACAAGACAGTACATGAGCAGTGAGATGGGCGAGTAGACAGTAGTTTCCACCCCCAACCAGGAAGCCAGCTCCAATGAACAACCACTCACAAAAGAAAAATTAGTTTCTCCAAGGGGGTCTCATATCACTTTATGGCAGGCTCCACACCCAGCATGAGATGACACAAAATAAACTCAAAAGTATTAATGGGATTTTTTTATTGTCTATATTGCTTTGTATGGGAAATTTTTAAAACTTACTGGTCTTTTTCTTGTATATTATTCTTTCCATTTTGAGTTTTTAAAGATTTTTTTATTTGTTTATTTATTTTTCCATACATTGTTTTGTTTTATTTTTTCCATTCAAGAACATAATTAAAGAAATAAATTTTTTTTCCTTTCTTCCCCTTCTCCCGGTCCCCTCCCACTACCCCCCACCCCTCCTCCCTCCCCCTTCTTCCTTGAAAGAGGGCATGGTGCCCTTCTGTGTGTGCATGCATGTGCACACACGCATGTTTGCATTTCTGTGCTCTTTTTAGTTTATTTTTGTTTGCTTTGTTTTGCCCTTTTATGCCTGTTTTATTTGCCTGTTTGCTTTATTAAGAGAGAAAAAAAGGCATGGAGTTGGAAGGGTAATGTGGCAAGGAAGACATGGGAGGACATGAGGGAGGGGAAACTATGATCCAAATTTATTGTATGAAACTAAATTTATTTTCAGTTAAAAAAATTTAAAAAATTAGAAGAAAAGGAAAAAGTAGGAGCAGCAGGAAGAGGAGAAGAAGAAAAGAAGGGGAGGAAGGAAAAAAGAGGAAACAGAAGAAAAAGAAAGAAGAGGAAGAAAAGGAGGGGGAAGAGGAGAAGAAGAGAAGGAGGTAGAGAAGGAGGAGAAGAAGAGGAGGAGGGGAGAAGGAGAAGAAGCAGCCGCCCGTTAAGATATGAATGAACCTCTAGCCCACACAAGAGTACTTTCCGGTAAACAGCTTTGGAAATGGATATCTGGATGTCCCTGGTAGAAATAGCTTATTATCTATCTCCCAATTTCAGCCTATTTCCTAAATGATTTAAGATACCTGTTCAAGTAAGGAATGTTATAGAAGCTATAAAAGACATTAGGAGGGAACATATCCTCTAGCCCTGGGTGAAGACGTGAAGTTCTGATCTACTTCAAAGATTCAATATTACATGCTGTTGTTTCTTCCTTTAAAAGTTATTCCTCTGAGAGGCGGCTTCCTTCTCTTTCCTCTCTCTCTCCTCTCTCTCTCTCTCTGTCTCTCTCTCTCTCTGTTTCTCTGTGTGTGTGTGTGTGTGTGTGTGTGTGTGTGTGTGTGTGTGTGTGTTTGCGCTCATGTGCGTGCACATGCACATACTAGAAGATTGTTACTTGTTTCATTTTTTGTCTGTTTGGGTATTCTTTTTATCTTGGTGTTTTTTAGTTTGCTAGTTTTCTTTTCTTTTTTTGCTTTTAAATCTTTAGTTTGAGAGAGGCAGGGGAAGGAGAGAGGAGGAAAAAGGAAGAGGGAGAAATTTTAAAAATATGGAGTTGGGTGAGTAAGGAAGTGAGAAGGATCTGGGAGAAGTTAGGGAGAGAGAAATGATCAAAATATATTATAGAGTAGGACTCACATGCCTATATTCATTGACAGTAAAGCACTTCTAATATCAACTATTTTAAGTACTTTTTCTTTTTTTTTTCCTTTTCTTTTCTTTTCTTTTTTTTTTTTTTTTTTTTTGGTTTTTTGAGACAGGGTTTCTCTGTAGCTTTGGAGCCGCTCCTGGAACTAGCTCTTGTAGACCAGGCTGGCCTCAAACTCACAGAGATCCATCTGCCTGCCTCTGCCTCCCGAGCCCTAGGATTAAAGGCATGTGCCACCACTGCCCGGCTAAGTACTTTTTCTTTTTCAATGTTCCAAAACCAGTTTTTATTTATCTTTTTATTTTATTTAATTTTTTATTGAAAATAGACTCTTTTCTCAGAAAATAAATCCTGATACAGTTTTCTCCCAGGTTCTCACCATTTCCCCTCCCACCTGGTTCCACTCTCTTTCTGTCTTACATTAGAAAAGAACAGGCTTCTAAAAGATAATATTAAAATATAACAAAATTATAATAAGAAAAAACTAAAATTATCACATTTATATTGAAAAAAACAAACCAACAGAAGGAACAGTGTCCATGAGAAGGCACAAGAGACCCACTCATTTGCACACCTAGGAATCTCAAAAAAACACTAAACTGTAAGTCATACTATATACTCAGAGGATTGATACAGAGCAGTATGGGACCTATTCATACTGCATCAGTCTCTGTGAGTTCATATGTGGTTTGATCATGTTGATTTAGAGGGCCTTGTCTTCTTGGTGTCCTCCAGTTTCAAGCATGCACAGACTCTGCCAACATTCTTTAATGCCATATTCTCAGCACCAAATAAATGAAAAGTTATACCAAGTTCAACTGACACTGCAGATGCTTTTAGAGACAAAAGTTAGGCAAAAGACAGACTAGGGGAATGAGTATGGTTTGAGGATTACCTTATATGTACTCTATGGAAAGATCTAAACTGGCCATAAAAGAGATATAGTATAAATATACCACATCGGCCAACTTCAAGTTACCAATCTAACAGTACTGAATACAAGCTGGGAACTGAACATATCACCATTACACAGTATAGACATATGATGTGGCTAACATCCATTCTAGGATGTATCCATCCATATATATCTGACAGATAGATCTACCCAACCTCATGAACTGAAGGGAACATGAAGTAACAACTGGCATATTTTGAGCATTAGTAATTATTTTTATTTTTATTATAAAAGCATATTTATATTTATTTTATATAGTTAATGTTTTAAACATTAATTTTACATCTTTTTATCTATTATACTATATCATCCTATCATTTTTTTAAATAATGGTTGTGTTTAACTCGCAAATTCCTGAACAAAAAAAAATCAAGTCTTATAAGTTAGGACTGGTAGAACTGGCCTCATCACATCATTGGATCTGATAAAAGTGGAGTGGAGGGAAACGGTTTTCTTTGTACTTGTTTTCGTTCAGTTCTAATAACTGTCAACAAACACAAAACTCTGCAATCACCAGTTTCTCAAGTTCTCCGGAATCAGAGGAAACATGACACATGATTCATGGGAATATAGATCAGAAATAATGAATAACAAAGACAAAATGAAACTGATCATGGATTGGGGAAATCTAGTAGAAATGTATTGAAAGAGTCCATAAGAGATAATGTCAAGACAGCGTCTTGAGTAGAAAATGGTGACACAAAAGTTGAAGACTATCTCTGAATGAATCATACTGAAGATCCTTCGAAGACATGGTAGAATGTCAACCTGTGCCTATTTTTCATTCACAGATGTTACAGTGAAATATTTTTTTAATAGAGGAAGAAACCAAATCTTATTACAAGTCAGTAGCTGAGATCTATACCCACTTGCATAAGACAGGAAATCACTTCCTGCACCAAATAACCAAACATACAGGTGCTGTACTGAGACTGTACGGGGTCAGCCTTCTCTTGGGAGGTGACATCTAGGAATGACTGCTTCCTGCCCTGATGTGCCCATCTGAACAAGACAGGCTATGGAGATAAGACCTCCAGGAACCTTTTGTTACAGACCCGTAAGTCCACTCTCATTACACTATAACCTGTACTGTTTATCTCAGTAACTACTACTTATAAAGATGACAAAAGTAAAGGGTAGATAGATCATTCTTGGGATCTCCACTCAATGTGAAGAAGCCATGCTATTTGAGGTGAAAGCCCAGTGGCTTACCATCTTCTCTCTTTCCTGGTATATACCACACAAACACACACACACACACAAACAACATTCCAATCTTTTTCTGAGAGCCAGAACTGCAAAATGCTCTACATGACCCTGCTTTGCACTCTGATCCTACATTTCCCACCTTATTCACTTTTCATTGGGTCTATTGTGGCAGTGGGAGGGGAAACGGTGAGCACTTACAGCTGTATTTTGCTGTGCATATATGCATGATTATTTAAACATTAAAATGACAGAAATATCATCATCTATTCCTTACTAATTCAACTTACCATGCTTCGTGCTAAACTAAGAGTTCCCCACATTACCATTCCAGAGGCTCCCAAGGCAACTGTTTCACCAATTGTATTCACAAGGTCATCCTAGAAAACGCAATTGGAAAAGTTATCCCATAGGGATGAAGTGAAAGTAATAAACATTCAACAATAATACCAAAACTAAACATGATGATCCAACAATTTAAATATTTCCATAATCTCTAAACACTCTATACACAAGCATTATGTTACCGTTTTAAAATGGAGGCTCTTATTGCTCTAATTACTTCTGCTGACAAAAAAAAACATACCCATTAATAAAAAAGAGAAACAGTTAAGGTATAGTCTATACTATGTATAATTCTTCATGATATGAGTATCTCATAAGATTAAAACCAGGATTCAAGTTCTGGGTTGGGGAAATAGATTGGTTGGTAAAGCAGATGCTGTGTAAGCATGAGGACCCAAGTTCCCATCACTAAGACCCATACTTTAAAAAATAATAATGGGGCATGGAGGTGAAAGCTTGCAAACTTGCAAACTCAGGGAGGGAGGAAGGCAGATCCCTGGGGCTCACTGGCCAGGTACACTAACCTAATGGGCAAACTTCAGGTCACAGCAAGAGGGTCTGATTCAGAAATCAAGGTCACCCAAACCAGAAATTTTAGTTTTAATTTTAAAAGATTTAAAGTGTTCTCATTTTGCTCCATTACAGACATTACAAGACACATTCTCGATGTGTATAGCCATAAATATTAAATGCCAAACTTCACTCTTTAAAAACATAAAATTCTGTTCTAAAATTCATTGTAAAATGATCTCTTAACTGCCGTTCCTTGATTTACTTACTTGATGCAGGTACTGGTAAATTTGATCAGCAAACACAATGCGATTATATACAAAAATAGGAACTGGATTCTGAGGGTCCTTAGTTCTAGACACCCTAATGGCCTCTTGCACGCGATTTCTGACATAGAGTGCTGCATTTGGAGATGACTTCAAATTACTCCTCAAATATATAGATGGATAAAGGGCTGTGCTTTGCTTCCAGATCCAGGAGAGTTCATCATTTCTTTTCTTTTCTATATCAGGGCAATTTCCATTGTAATTGGGGTCTTGAACATTATTGTTATAGCAATCAGGAAAAAGATAAAAACCCCATAAGTGATTTGGTCGAAGTGATTTCCCCAATTTTAAAGTCTGTTCCATAAAGCTTCTTGCTGCCTGTTCAAATTCTTTTCTGGCCTTCTTGGTGGCTTCTGTTAAATTAAGTTGTCTATATTCTTTCTGGATCAATTCAATAGACTTATTCCTGTAAATATCCTTGGGTTTCCAGTTTCTTACCCACGTGGGCCTCCAGTCTTCCCAATCTATGATAGCCAAGCCCACATTGTCTATTGGCATGTAATGCTGGATGTCATTCTGAGATTTTGCCAAGTGATATTTTAGAGATCCCAACTGGGGTATCCCCCCATGAAGACTTTTTTGTGAGTCGTCTATGCGAGGATAGAGGCCAAGTCGATCAGCATAAAATATTGTGACAGGCTGACCTGTGGCAGTTTTTCTGGGGCTTCCTACTAAAGAGAACAAACTAAGATCTAGTGGCTCATTAAACTCTGTGAGACAAGACTCAGTTGGGGCATTCCAGACCCAGAGGAAAGGCACATTAGGGATAAGTGGGGGTGCTCTAAAATCCTTAGTCAAGCAACACGGAAGCAAAAGGAAGACTAATACTGTCTGGGGTGCTCCATTAGACTCAAGAAAGCTCCCAGAAAAGGAGTGCTTCAGATACAACACCCGCATTGCAGAGAATTAATTAATTAGTATGCAAACACTTATTTCTTCCAAACACTTATTGGTCTCTCCAATATTTGGTGCAAAAGGTGAGAGAGACAGGGACATGAGGCCACGCTGAGGGTGGAAGTCGATGACTGCTTTACAGCGAATCACTCTTCTTCTTGCATCGTGTTTCAGGAATGTTTTGTGACAAGCTGTATAATCTATAACTAAAATAAGGGAGAAAAAAGGAAATGCAAGCGTTATTATATTTGGATTCGAAGGTTTACTAAGTCCTCAACATTGGTTGCAGGCACTTTAATTCAATTTCATAAGATAGAATCTCCTACTATGTTTAAATCAATGAGGTTTTCTCCTCTTATATATGGTAGAAATTCTGTAACAGCTAAATTGTCTAATCTCCCACAATCGCATCTTATCGCATAGATAAATAGATGTAACTATGTTTCCTTTTTCCTTTGTATAGCCATCAGATGCCTTAGCAAAGGCAAGTTTAAAGAAAATTAGCTCTTGCTTAGCAGTGTTAAAAGACGACTCTTGTCACTATATGCCAAATTTTGAAAATAATTTCTCACAGTTGAAAATGTTTGCCTTTTCATGATTCATTTATATGCATGACTGCAGGGATAATATTAAGAACTAAACCCAAGGTCTTGCCCATGAAGCAAATACTGTTACTACTAAGTTACATTCCAGTTAATGTTTGTTTGACCAAGGTCTTATTAAGCTTTCCCAGTTGACCTGGGATTATTTCTTCTCAGCCTCCCAGACATTTGGCATTACAGCTGTGTGCCACCATTCTGGCTCATAATTCTCTTCATTTTGTCCACCAGTACTTGTTTTTTTAGCAACGACAAGGGAGAGAGCAAAAGGCAGCTTTTATGTTTACAATAAATTAAACAAGTTCAAGAGTGACTTAGAAGACTGCTGAACCAATTCTTACAGCAATGTCCACTTGTGGATTAAAAAATTTTTAAAAAGCTATTTTATGTCTTCACAAAAGGAAATGACTGTATCCTACCTTTAATAAAAACAGGATATGGATTTTGGACATTGGATACAATTTAATAAGCAAAATTTCATTGTTATTCTGAGGTAAACTGAAGGATGATTAGTAAATTTGTCGTATAATAAATGAGCCAAGAGCCAGATATTAAATTCCATGGTTCAGTACTTGCAAAACTTGCCACTTCTAACACATGTTTAAATGTTTTCCTTCTAGGATGAAAATATGGCCTTTCTATAATTATATTGTTAATATACTTCTATGTGACAGTAAAATGATAATTATGTCCTTCTTACTAGGAATATTGTCCTTATCATGGGAAGCTATTCATTCATTGTCATCGTTGAAAAACAATCTCAAAAGAATGGCATAGTCGGAGATCGGAGATACAGACGGGTGCGCACCGGGCGGGAAGGTCCCCAAGCGGGCGCTGGCACCACCAGCCGCTGCTGCAGCGGGCCTCTTTGTTCCACACGACCCTGCCCCCGCCCCGCAAGTTTGCCTTTTCCTCTGTGGGTCCTTGGACCCCCCAGGACTCTCTCTTCCTGTATTGAGATCGGAGGTGCAGACAGCTATCCAGAGGGGTGAGTGTGTGCAAGCCTTCCTGGAAGGTCCCCACCAGCTGAGACTCCCCTGACTGCAATCAAAGGAAGAGATGGGCAGGAAAACCACAACCCAGGGAAGCCAACAATACCCACAATAGCTCAGACATCTAACAACCCTCCACCAGCACAACTCAAAGAAGGGAAACACACAAACTCTACCCCACCCCAAAAAAATAACCAGAGTTAACAACCACTGGTCATTAATATCACTTAATATCAATGGACTTAATTCACCTATAAAAACGCACAGGTTAAGAGAATGGGTATAAAAACAGGATCCAACATTCTGCTGTTTACAAGAAACACACCTCAACCACAAAGACAGACATTATCTCAGAGTAAAGGGTTGGGAAAAGGTTTTTCAATCAAACGGCCCTAAGAAACAAGTGGGTGTGGCTATATTAATATTGAACAAAATCAATTCAAACTAAAATCAATCAGAAGAGATGGAGATGAACATTTTATACTCTTAAATGGAATAATCCATCAGGATGAAGTCTCAATCCTGAATATATATGCCCCTAATATAAAAGCACCCACATATGTAAAGGAAACATTACTAGAACCCAAAGCACACATCAAACCCCACACACTAATAGTAGGAGATTTCAACACTCCTCTCTCACCAATGGACAGGTCAACCAGACAGAAACTTAACAGAGAAATAAGAGAACTAACAGATGTAATGAATCAAATGGACTTAACAAACATCTATAGAACATTCCACCCAAACAGGAAAGAATATACCTTCTTCTCAGCATCTCATGGAACCTTCTTGAAAATTGATCACATACTTGGTAACAAAGAAAACAGACACAAATACAAAAAAATTGGAGTAACCACCTGTGTCTTATCGGATAATCAGGGAGTAAAGTTAGAATTTAACAGTTCCACCCCAGAAAGCCTACAAACTCACGGAAACTGAACAGTAAACTACTGAACCACTCCTGGGTCAAGGAAGAAATAAAGAAAGAAATTAAAGTCTTCCCTGAATTCAACGAAAATAAAGACACAACATCCCCCAACCTATGGGACACTATGAAAGCAGTGCTAAGAGGAAAGTTCATAGCACTTAGTGCCCACATAAAGAAAATGGAGAAAGCACACATTAGTGGCTTAACAGCACACCTGAAAGCTCCAGAAAAAAAAAAGAAGCAGACTCACCCAGGAGGAGTAGAAGACTGGAAATAATCAAACTAAGGGCTGAAATTAAAAAAAAATAGAGATACAGAAAACAATCCAAAGAATCAATGAAACAAAGAGCTGGTTCCTTGAGAAAATCAACAAGATCGACAAACCTCTATCCAAACTAATCAAAAGGCAGAGAGAGAATACTCATATTAACAAGATCAGGAATGAAAAGGGGGACATAACAACAGACACTGAGGAAATTCAGAGAATTATTAGGTCTTACTACAAAAGCCTGTATGCCACAAAATTGGATAATGTAAAAGAAATGGACAGTTTTTAGATAAATACCATATACCGAAATTAAATCAAGACCAGGTGAACAATTTAAACAGACCTATGAGTTGCGAGGAAATAGAAGCTGTCATAAAAAAACATCCCAACCAAAGAAAGCCCAGGACCAGATGATTTTAATCCAGAATTCTACCAAAACTTCCATAAGAGCTAATACCTATATTCCTTAAGGTTTTTCACGTAACAGAAACAGAAGGGTCATTGCCAAACTCTTTTTATGAAGCTACAGTTACCCTGATACTAAAACCACACAAAGACGCAACCAAGAAAGAGAATAACAGACCAATCTCACTCATGAACATTGATGCAAAAATTCTCAATAAAATACTGGCAAACCGAATCCAAGAGCACATCAAAAAAGATCATCCATTATGATCAAGTAGGCTTCATCCCAGGGATGCAGGGCTGGTTCAACATACAGAAATCTATCAATGTAATCCATCATATAAATAAATGGAAAGAAAAAAACATATGATCATTTCATTAGATGCTGAAAAAGCGTTTGACAAAATTCAACACCCCTTTATGATAAAGGTCTTGGAGAGATTAGGGATACAAGATTCATATCTAAACATAATAAAAGCAATATACAGCATGCCGACAGCTACCATCAAATTAAATGGAGAGAAACTCAAAGGGATTCCACTAAAATCAGGAACAAGACAGGGCTGTCCACTCTCCCCATATCTCTTTAATATAGTGCTTGAAGTTCTAGCAATAGCTATAAGACAGAATAAGGAGATCATGGGGATTCGAATTGGAAAGGAAAAGTCAAACTTTCGTTATTTGCAGATGATATGATAGTGTACATAAGTGACCTCAAAAACTCTACCAAAGAACTTCTACAGCTGATAAATACCTTCAGTGATGTGGCAGGATACAAGATCAATTCA